>JARHVA010010685.1:0-62500 GCA_037957365.1 Torreya grandis | reverse complement strand
AACTTGGTGATTCACCTTGAGGCTTGATGAGAAGGGACAATTACCTCCTCAATGTACCTTTTGAAAATATCTTCAAAAAGTATGCTCAGAATTTTTTTACAACTCTGCAAACACATATCTTTCAAACCAGATTAGAAATGTACGGTCCTATGTAAATAATATACACTATATTTTTTTTCTAATTTTCTAGAAACACACATAGACACACACACACACACACACACAGAGAGAGAGAGAGAGAGAGAGAGAGAGAGAGAGAGAGAGAGAGAGAGAGAGAGAGAGAGAGAGAGAGAGAGAGAGAGAGAGAGAGAGAGAGAGAGAGAGAGAGAGAGAGAGAGAGAGAGAGAGAGAGATATATATATATATATATATATATATATATTCATTTTTTAATTTATCAAAATGCAAATTGAGGACAATATGGAGTGCTTAAATTATGAGTAGGATGAATAGAGTGGAAAGGGGATAGGATAAATGTAGGTGGATGGTGGAGCCAGTAATGTGCACATGGTCAACACTATAATTCATTGACAGGTGCAAACAAGAGTGAATAGACTATAATTGATTTTGCATGTGGGCTACACTACATATCCATTAATCCAATTTGATGTATAAAATAAGTGATTGTTTTATAGAGAGGTCCATGGATTCCTGCTTTGATACCACTATTAGGATTTAATACATTTGAATGAAAGAGATGAAGGCTCAAATGTGTAGAAGCATAGAATTTGGTCAATCTCATCAACATGTTTTTATTAATCAAAAATATTATAATATATAACAATAGACTAAAAAAATATTTAGTCTATAATAGATTAGTTGTTCTAACAATTAAAAACTAACATCCCTCAAATATCTCACACCCTATTAACCATCTAGGCTAATAAAAATATGAGATATATTATTTGCTATTAATAATATATATAACTATCAAAATTACTTCCCAATAATAAATTTATCACATTGACTATATGGTAACTAAAAACTAACAATAAATAATTATTTACCACTATGTAAATACTAAACCTTAACACAAAATTAGTTAGTCCATTATATCATACATATAAAAATAGTTGGAAAAATTAATTTAAAATAAATGCTATAATTACTACTATAATATCCAGATTAGACTACATAAATTTTAATCATTAACCATACATTAATTGTTAAATAAAAATAGATATTCACAATGAAGAGTACAACAATCATAATAAAACAATCATAGAAGTACCTAACTAAATATCCCATATTAAGTAATAGTCTAACTATTTATTCACAATAAGTTTTTTTTGTTAGGGATAGGATGGGATGTAACATACTCCCCCCATCACATTAAATAAGTCATTGTCCCATTGATTTTATTAAAAATAAAAACCTATATGCAAATATTATAATTTCAACATATTTAATCATATAAGTATGGAAAAAATTTATGGAACTCCTCATAATCCATCCAAGTGGCACTATATTTAGAATATTGGTCCTATTGGACCTTGCAATAAGCCACTTATTTATTACACAAGATAATCTTGTGTTCTTAAATTATTTTAAGGGGCTATATTGTTACCACTCCTAGATCTAGTACCTATAAATAATTATAATCAAGCACATGTTAAGGATCAACCACGTATTTATCCAAATAAGACATATGAAAAAATTATGAATATGAGAAAGTGCTAGTGTAAAATAAATTATGTATGAAACAAGGTTAATCACTTACAGAACCTTAAAATGTCCTACATTTCTAGGTGCTAATTTCATTTAACTTTCCAGGTTTAATTGATCTCTTTTGGAGTTTAACACATAATTTTTTTATCTCCAACTGATAATTATCTTGCTATCCTTTTTAAATCAGCATAGTTTTTCAACCTATCATTGGCTTCCACCAGCCTTTTTCTAATCAACATTACTTGTTCTTCCATTATAGAAAGCATTTTAGGCCCAAAAACTAATTTGTATTATATTCTATCCTAGCTTATAGGTGTTCTATATAATTTCTATATAAGACTTCAAATGGTGCCATTTTCAAAGCTGAATGAAAAAAATTGTTGAGAAAAATCAACTAATGTAAGATATTCTTTCCACTTGTATTTCTAACCCATGCAATAGATACTCAAAATATATTTTAATACTTAATTTACCCTTTCTTTTTACCATATATTTTATGATGGTAGGTTATACTAAAATTTATTATGTTCCCAAATTTTCATTAAGTGTTTTCCAAAATATAGAGGTCATGCATGTGTCTCTAGCTAAAATTATTTTCTCTTGAATTCCATGTAGTATAAAAATTTCATGCACAAAACTTATAGGAAAATGTGTTGCATCATTTATCAAATTTATTAGTAATAAATGTGCCACCTTTGTCAACTTATCAACTACCACAAAAATCAAATCATATATGTTTATAGACATGGGTATCCCTTGGATGAATTCCACGCTAATAACTTGCCATTTCCATTATGGAATGTCCAGGGGTTACAATAATGTCATACGATGAACATGTTTTAATTTTACCTATTGACATTAAAAATACTTTGATACAAAGTCAGTTGCATCTTTCTTGCTTCTATTCCATAAATATTAATGGCCTCTATCAACATATTTCAAAGGTCCCTCTCTCTTCCTATTTCAAATGCCACGTATGATTTACATATAGTAGTGGCATGGAAGAAGGAGAAATATATTGATAAGATAATTAGTAGTTGGATTCTCCTTGGAGAGATAATTAATTTGAAAGACAAGTAGTGCATACTAATAACAAAATTTAGAATGGGAATTACGATTGACATGGCCCTATAAATAGGCTATTTGGTTTCCCAAGAATCAAATTCCTCCACCTAGAATGGGTTATGTTGCTTGATTTATTAAGGACATCAGAATTAATCTTTTCTCTAGGAGAAGTGATTGGAGCAAGGTTACAAGAGAAAATACTACATAAAGATAAGAGGCCTCTAGGAGGTCACTTCTACATGATGTCTTACTAAATACAATCTTGGGGATAGTCTACATCCATAATGGCTCACTCTGTAACCCCTTCTAGACTATATGAAGAACATGATATGTGACTCTTAATCCTTTATGCATACATTTGTAACATTGTGTGCATAATTTAGGACATTTATCCATAGGTATGGAGGGACATCCATGAGTCCCCCTACCTAGAATATAAAATGACATCATAGATACATTATTGATAAGGTAAGACTATTGGTTATACCCTAACTACATAGTCATCATGGTCATTGGCCATAAGGTCACACCTTTGTGCCTCCCTAGGTATATCCTAGATAAGTTTTTGGAATAAGAAATAGCTTACTAGTTATGGTGGGATATTGATGAAGACATATACAAGAAGAATAAATCCTACCTTAGTGTCTCTCACCTCATTATTAAAAGGATGTTCCACACCAATCAAAATCACTTATATGAGGTTGGAAAATACATAGAGTACTACTCCTTGGCTTCATTGCCACACATGGCCTAGGATCCCCATGGATAGGTACAAAACCACATCAAGGGACTGGGCATTGAACATTAACATGATCCCTATGATCATTAATTTTTGTTCCTCAATGCTCATAATGATGACCAAGTCTTGGAGAGGGCATAGACAATTCAGTTGAAGGAAGACCTTATAAAGCTTAATTAAGGGAAACCTTCCATTTCTATAAAGGAGGCACGAACTAGAGTCCAACCAACTGAAGGATGGGATACATCTGAATTCTAGACTAGAAAACCTACTCAACTAGTAGAGGAAAAAGGTAAATCTTCTTAGATAACCCTTATGGTACTTAAGGAAGTAAATAAGGAACAAAGGGTGATAAATACCTCACTTTGGGGAAAGAAATATGAGCCCATTTTCCTAGATTTTTTAGATTTTGAGGGCCCTACCCAAGGTGATGTTTCATCATTTCAAAAGGTTATTGTTTTGGTTACCTCAACCACAAATTTGGATCTTTACACATCTCCTAAGATAACCATATGTTATACAAGGAATCCAAGGGCTCATATCCTTCCACAAAGCCCATCCATGGAAGGACTATTAGTGGAAGAAAGCACACAATAGGTAGTTGGAGATGAGATTTTTTATGACGAGGAAAAATTATAAAGAGTAAAAGTATTTAGCCTCCAAGACTCAATGGGAAAGGCACCATTGCATCAATAAACACCATTTGATCCATCACCCCCTCTAATTTGTATTACCCTTAATTTTTCTCATGTTCCTCTTACTATTATTAGTTAATTTGTTCCTTTTTCATTCACCCATCTTAGCCTCCTTCCTCTCGTGGTCCCTAAGGTAGAGGTTGATCCTATTACCCCCATTAGTAAACCAAATCTATTAGTTCTAAAGGTAGAGGATCCCTCCTCTAACCTTGCATTTCCTACTTCCTCCTTTGTGGATATTCCTCTAATTTCTCCTCCCACATCCAATCCTAATATCCCTCTAGTTATCCCATCCACTACTATTCCACCCCCTATAAAAACCAAGAATAAAGCCACAAATAAAGGAAGGGGAGCAATATAAACTCCCTAATTACATGTTACATATACATAGTTAAATCTACCAGTTATTTCTCCTAGCTCTTATCAATAGACAATTATGATAACCACTAGGAAAGTTGAGACAAGGAAAAGGCTAGTATACATAGTATATCCACTACCACAATATGGTGGACTGGACTAGTCCAAAATCATTTGGCCTTCACTCCATGATCCATTATTAGAGGAAACTCTTAATAAAACATTAGGTAAGATATTGGGTGATACTACATATTTAGACACTCAACCAGTGGACCCAACCCAACTAGTCCTCCCATGATGGGCAATAGACATGCAGTCAAAGGCCTAAAAAAGGCCTAATCTTGTGATTATTGAATTTCCCATTGTGAGTATAGTTTTTGAAAAATATATAGGGAGTGTATATAGGGTTGAGAAAAGGAAGAGGGAAGATGACACTGGAAGAGTAGTCATTATGGAGGAAAAGGAAGAAATGTTCACTTTATCTAAGAGGAAAGATAGAAATTAGGGTAATCCCCATATATAGAGGATTTTGAATCCTATTTAGAAACAAAAAAAGATCCTCTAGTATAATTACAAGAGGGAATAGAAATGATACAAAGAGATTTAAAACAAGAACTAAAACAACTAAGATAATAGTAGCAAACTATTCATGTTCTAGCCCAAATTGAGATGGACATCTAGAGTGCAACATCCAAATTAGATAATACTATTGAGGCTATTAGTGTAATGAGGTCAAAATTGGTGCCCCACATAGTAAAGACCACAAAATTATTTAATTTTTTAAAGATATATGAGAATAAACTCAAATTCCTTATTATTTTTACAACTGGTAAGGCATATGCACATTTGAACCTAATGATACCATTAGAGATTAACAATACCTTCAATTTGGTGGTCATTAGAACATAAGAGGCCAGGGAATGGATTAATGTGGCTGATGTAGTGATGCCTAAATATTTATAACATGAGACCCACACCTAGGAAATTTTGGATGAACTAAAGTTTTCATAGGCCAAGGATTCCATAGAAAGACTCATCATTTGGGCCAATTTTGATTAGCTCTTACAACAAACTTCAGAGAATTTTAAACAAGATATACAAGGGAAGACCCTAGAGGAGATAGAGACTGAGCTCATTTTTTCTAAGAATAAGGTCACTAAAGTTGAGATCTTCAAGTCTAACTTCAAGTATACTAAAGTTAAACATGTAAGGCTCCTAAAGCAAGTGAACAAGGTGCATGGACCTCTAATCCTTAACATGGATATTATCAGATATCTATATGACATTGGGCATAAACACTATCAAGATTTAGAGGTGAATAATAATGCTAGTACTATAACTCATAGTTCAATGTAAGCATCTACTTCAACACCTCCAAAAACTTAGCCAAGCCATGCAAACACCTAGTCAACATTGAGTTGAAGTCCAATTTTATATGTATGCATGCATAGTTTAATTACACTTAGAATGAGCGTATATGTAAATTTTACTAAACTATTTGTAAATATGCACATGTTACATTGCCTTAAATGAGCTAGCTAATTTTGGCATAAATGTAATTAACTATAATCATGAAAAAATATGTAATTTGAGACTAAAATTAGAACTGAGGTTCTAACTACAACATGTAACCATGATTTCCCATACACTTAGAGGATGAGGTGTCCGCTCCCCAAGTATATATAATTATGTAATTTCACATTTCAAAGGGTTGGAATATTTTATCAATATAATAAGTCAAATTTTCATTATCATGTAATTGCGTTGGTTTTCTCTCCTTCCACTCATGTGATATTGAGGTTTTTATTTTTTGGTTGTTATAATACAATAATTTGATGTGTGAAAAATCTACATATAAATTCATATTATTTTATAAATGTATGCTAGTTTTAGATTTTAAAATACTATTTAAAGTTAGTATATTTTATTAAGCAATTAGTTTAAATTATGTTAATATTCTTAGTGTGTATGAATACTTTCTATTGGTATAGTTTTCTAACCCTTCGATTCCTTCATGGTCCAAGTTATAATATTCTAATTAAGGGTGTGAAAGAGTAACTCTAAAGGAAGTAACCTTCAGTTGAGACCATCAATTTTCCTATATCACTCCTCCTAGACTTTATAACAATGTTTACCATAAGTGTCAAACAACTACAAGCAGTAAGCACTAGTTTTGAGATCAATTGTCCATTAAGAAACTAGCCTGGGAGGTGACCCTTTGAGATCATAGAAACTCATTTTATAATTTACCTTTTCCATCATTTTGATGTTTATTTGAATAAGATATACCCACTATATATTATGTATCATCCATCCATATCACCAACTTAGGTTTGAATCCCTCTACTAGGATTCATTTCAATACAAGTAAAACCAAGTTCATAACCTGCATGCTCTTATTTCTATTTCACCACAAGGTTGTTTAACCCATACCTAAAAATCATTCACTAGAGTGTATTTCACCTCTATTAAGATCTTAAAATGTTATAATCTATTGTTATAGAGTAGAATTATACCCTTGTGGGAGGGTTTTTTAGGCTCTCTCACTCCCTACTATAATATTAGAGTAACCTCAGGCTGTGGGTATCATGTAATGAGGTTGAACCTCCAGATAAGTTCATATTACTCTTGGTAGATCACATAAACTAATATTTTTTCTTGTAAAAAGGATATAAAGGGGGTATAGTATGAATAAGAACACTAAAAATGTGATGCACAAAATTAATAAGCTTGAAATAAACACTAATTCAACATAAGACAATCTTTGCTCACACAATATCACAAACTAGATAATTTTCATAAGTGTTTCTTAAACTTAGCTCACTAATTAATACATGAAGAAAAGAAGAGTTCTAAAACTCACACCATACATCACTCTCGCCTACTTATTTTGTCTCAGCTTATCTACTAGCCCTTTTTTGGATAAAACTTTCTTGTTTGAGAAATATATAAACTATTATAAATATATGAAATAATTTTCTAGTACCCTTTATCTTCATATCACTTCTTAATAAGATTCCCATCTCCATCCCTTATGCAAGTACATTGTCCTTTGTAATGGCCTTGCCCTTTAGGCTTCTTTGTGGATAAAGCTCCTTGATTTGACCTAAACACAGAGCTTATGTACAAACAAATCATATTTTATGGCACAATTTTCCACCTTACATCTTATTACAAAGTTTAATTTCTCAAATCCATAGGCATCATTACTTTTTCATTACCCCCTTGTATTGTATTTGGTTTTCAAGCCTAACTACAACACAATCAACTATATATGCTCCCTATAATTCCATACATACCCAAAACCACCTTAATCATTTTAAAAATTGTCCAATAAACTATAATACTATTTTTTTTCCATTTTAAAGGGTTAAAACTCAAGATATGAGGGTTTATCGCTAGAAACCATAGCTTAGGTTTGTGCAGGCCTGTTGACTGGCTGAGAGCACTCAAAATTTATTTTATTAAGTTTGAGAGCATGTAAAAAGGATATAAGACAACTTATAGGTATTTATAAACTCTCACCATATTTTAAAATATGTTATATATCCTATTAAATCCATCTAATTCCTAGAAACAACAAAAACATAGTTGACTGCATGCTTTTTTAGGACACTGCAAGGGTTTCATGAGGTTTGAGACCTCTCTCTTTGGTTTTGTGCCATGGTGGACAAAATAAGACATATAAAAGGTTTTTATTATCCTATTAAACATTTAAAAATAGTTTATAACCATTGGGAAACCCTTAAAACACTTGAAACAACTCAAAACACAAAGTTATAAACTCTCTTTACAAGATTGTGTTAGAACATGCAAGGATTAAAATCCATTTTTTGAGTTTTATTAGGTCCCAAGAACTAATTAATTTTTAATTAATATTTTATGGAAATAATAAAACTATTAAATCATTTTTTTTTCCATTCTCAATCAATAAAATTATCTAAAATCAATAATTTAGGCCTGATCTACACTCAAAAAATGAGGACTGCGAGACATAGGGAGAGATAAATTGGTGTATCTTGAGATTTATGATGTATAAATACCTCATAATATTTTAATTTAAATATATAAAATATAAAAAATCTATTAAAATATTTATATTTCAACATCAAACCCTTTAAATTTCTCAAAAACTCTTTTTTTGACTATTTATATTTGCATGACAAAATCCTAAATTTGGCCAAATTGTACTTTTCCTCATTTTACATTTAAATTTTGAAAATTATAAATATAAAATGGTTTTATAAGACTTAAAATCACATAAAAATTCTTCACAAAAAATTTCATGAGGTTTAAACCATTTATTATACATTAAATCCCTTCAAGAAGCTTGCCTAGCTCCGTATTCTTCTTAACAGAAAAACATAGGACTGTGTAAAAACAATAAGTAAATTCACTCATTTTTTGGCCAAAAAAAAGTTTTTATAGGTTTATAAAGTCAAAATTAAAAATAATACCAAATTTAATGCCTTTATGATGTATATAAATTGATAAATTTTTTATTGGTACACAAATTTATGCCTTCATCAGGCCTTATATCACCACAAGGCCATTTGAGGTTCAAAATATTATATATAATACTGAGAAACAATAGTGAATTATTACATGAATTGAGGGATGTCCATCATTATATTATTTGGCCAAAATTACTTCTCATTATGTCAAATCTTATCCCATATTAGATTACTTCATGATGTAAACATCTAAACTAGCCAAGACTTCATATGCTTCACTGTGGGAGGATTGAAAGAAAGGTGAAAACCTTGATTTGGAGAATTTAAGGTAAATAATCCCTCAAATAACTTAAAAAATGTAGGATCAAGGTTTCAATACTGTATTAAAACTCACTATCTTTATTAATAATTGATACATCATCCTCAACCATTCAAGAACCTAAAGAAAGTCCAAATGATCTTCAACATATGCCTTCCAATTTTTCCATACTTTGTATGAGTCACATGTAGGTCTAAATTACAATACACATGTTAGTGAAGGTGATAATTTAACCATATGAATAGTGTATAAACATATGATCAAACTTAATCCTCCCCAAAACCTTCAAATTGATCTTTCTCATCTTGGAGGATGTCAAACTAGTTTCAACATCTTCATTCCAATATGGTTAGTCTCTTGTAGGGCACCTGAAACCTTAATATATGCTAATGAGATATTTTAAAAGTTATTTATTATTCAAGGTAATCTTTTTAAGTTTGGATTTATCTATCTTTAGTGGAAATTTTAAAATAATGATGCCCTCACCAATTGGTACTCATTAAATACACTAAAATGAACCTCTTGAAACAACTCATTACCTTCTTTCACTCTAAGATAAGATAAAGACTATTGTAGATGGTGTTTTTTCATGAAATAATAGTCCTAATTTGACCCATAAAGGTTTTTTCAAATACTAATGATTGATGATAAAATATCAATTGATGAATTTTATGCTGCATAAGTAAGTGGAGTGTCCATTAGCCTTATAACCCAAGTTTTGCTCTAAAATTGATCAAATCGACCATTCATAAGGATAATAAGGTAAAAATGTTTTATGAAATAATTACCTTCTTGGTAGGATTTAGATGATGAAAAAAATTTAATATTCCCTATTTTACCCTTCAATAACTCCAATAAAACCATTATTTCTCATTTAATTCTAAGTTGAAGCAACAAAAGAAAACCTAGAACCTGTTTGGATGAGTAGGCCACCTAGACACCCATGCATGGTTAGTGATTATTCATAAATATTTGGATATTAAATAGGCAAAAAATTCCAAAAAATTTAAGACCATTATGGTCCCTATCACTTCCCAAAATATTCTAGACCAGATTTCTCTCTCTCTTGACCGTATCGAGTGAAAACTTGAGTCTCTCCTAGAGCTGTCCAAGACTACCCAAAAGGGTTTTTCCTTAGCATGATGAACCATATGATTTAATATGAAATAAAATAATTTATAAATATTTTTTATTATTTAAATTACCTTTCATTCTTAATTAAAACCTTATAAAATGCTTGGACTTCCACTAATGGCAGAAAACCTATTTCATGCCTAGTTTGTAGCTAATAGGTTTCCTTACCTCTATTGTTTATTATGATTGAATATGATTTTATAGGCATATGAGAGGATATTAGTGACACAATTAATTCCTATATATGATAATTTATCCCCTGCATCAAGTAAAACCTTCAAAAACTTGTTCAACCAAAGTTCCAAAAGGCTCTAAATTGCATCCATTTGCTCCCAAACTCATCTCCTCTAGTCAAAATGACTTTAAATATCATTAAATATGTCTAAATTGGTAAAAAAACCATAATTAGGTGGGAGGAAGTCAAAACCAATTTTATTTTTTTTAAAAAATTACCTTTTCACTTGAAATTTCTATTTTGAGGACCCTTAAGTCATCTAATGCACTTTTAGGGTTTTTTTGAGCATAATATCTTATATAGACCTTGTTTTTGACCCATTAAAATATATGATAATTTTTTAAAACCCCCTTAATACCCATAAATTCTTGAAAACCCTATAAACCTATTGGATCCTTCACTTATAATTCAAGACCTACTTCTAGGCCTTTTCCACAAAATTTCCAAATTTACCTTAAAACTTGCTTATAGTGTTTTAAAATATTGAAAATGACATGTGGTAGGGTCATGATTTTTGTCTTATCTTTCCATGATTGGATCACCCACTTGAAAAATCCCTACTCATCTCCTCACATCACACTAGGACCTTCCAAGATACTACACTACTTCATCAAGTCAGGACTAGAAAGGGACTAATCATAGGGGGAGAAAGTTACTGAATGGCCCAAAAGAGTGGCTTGATGCATATATGCAAAAGTTTCATAGGTAGGCAAATTTTGAACAATATATACCTCGTCTAAACTTTGGTTGATGCATAATAATCACATCAAGAGAAAGAAAAAAGTTGGTTCTAGAAGGAGGGCCACTTATGTGCCTCCCCTAGTGAGAAGTTGCCCCTATGTTGAGTTACACTAGAGACACCCAAGATAATTACCATGTCTATGGTCCAAACTAGTCTTTTAGTTTCACCCTTATCAACACATAGAAGGTATATATTTTTACTACTTGTTCACAATATTAACACCCTCTCTAGTAAAAAATATCCATCCTATTACTCAGCCTATGGCCCAAAAACATCCTTGGTTGGTTGGATATACCATTTCCATCCTAAATAATGTGCATAATATACCTATAAACCTAGAGAAATGTCTACCTTATTTCTCCCCTTCATGGGGAAGGACTGTAGAGGAACACATAAAGTATTTTAAAGTTATATTAAGATAAATGAATGTTACTAATGATGATGTTACATACATGCTTTTCCCATTTACCTTGCAATATGTTGCCTATGATTGGTACATAAACCTTCAATATAATTCAATCACTTCTTGAAATGCATGTTAGAGCAAATTTCTTACCCAATTTAGATAAGATACTATCCCTAGACTGGTATATCAACATTTTACTAGCATGAAAAGGGAGCCTAATGAGCCATTTTGGGATTTCAATGCTAGATTCAAAAATATGTCAACTTGGATTAACCTAGAGTATATGCTAGATAGAAAATTAGTGTTGGATATGTATATAAATCCTCTAGACCCAATCACTAAGGTTTTCTTATGGAGAAATGTTATTGCCACCACTCTAGATTTAACATATAAAGAGGCTATAAAAATTGATATACATTTAAACCCTCAAATACCCAACACTCCAAATATCAATGTTGGTTTCCCAACTTTGAATCTAGTACCTCATGTCATTTAAAATGTCCTTAAATTTAATCAGAATCAGCTATATGCACTACCTCCTCTAATGTAACAAACACCCAAATAGAAATATGATTATATGAATAACTAGGTACAAATTAATAGTCATCAAATAATCAACACTTAATGCCCTCTAATGCTATAGTTTTATAAGGAACTAATTCAACCAAAGAAAAATTGGATTCCATCAAGAGAATGGTCCAAAATATAAACAATGACTTCTTGAATATGCAGAGGAAGATGGGCAACACCACTAGCCAAAATAATAAGTATAATCATAGGTTTCAAAGATGCAACAAGCCCTTCAATATTCCTACTAATAATATGTAGCGACACCCAAACAAGTTACTAGAGATCAACATAGTAGAAATGACTCTACCTAATTAATGTCAAGTCCATAATACATCACATCATGGTGAACTTGAATGTGTAGAGTTTTGTGTCGATTTTAACATCTTACAAGGAGAAATGATAAGGCAAGACTTGATGAATAATCCACTAAAGTTTCATCCAAAAGTTAGCTCTTCAAACACAACAATGGTATTTGAAATACATGAGTCTTTCTTCCTAGAAGATGATGATAATGAACCAAAGGATAACTCTAATGAAGTGTAAGATTTTCAACAATACCATAATGGAAATTATAACTTGAAGAATAATCAAACTTTATGACATCTAATCCTTTGAACAATATTACTATTCCACTGAATCCAAGAGCTAATAACAATCTACCTCCCCCTGAATGGAATGAATAGCTATAAAATAAATAATATCAAGGTAAAGGGGGATACAACATTTTTGAAGACATGAATAAGATTAAATTCAATATTATTCTTCATGAATTAGCCTAGATTATAGAACAAAAGAAGATCTTAGAGAAGTCTATCACAGGGAAAGTGACTATTGAAAAGATAAAGGATGCTCACACCAATGTCATATACAAAATTAAACCACAAGTTCCACACTTATTATTGACTATCTGAGAATTTAGAAAGAATATCCATAATTATTTAGTTAATTTTAGAGCTTCTACCATGGTGATGCCTATTTCAATTTTACAAAATTTGGGTTTGACCCTAAATCAATCCAAGAGAATGGTTTCATAGTTGGATAAGATTTTGGTCCTTGTAATAGTAGAATTGAGTGATGTACGGATTCAAGTAGCATCTAAACCATGAGTACAAATGATGATCAGCATATTTATAGTGGATATTTTGAAAGGATATGGAATCTTTCTTAGTAGATACTAAAGACATTGGATGGGTATGTAGAAATAGACTTCTCTCACATTTAGCTACCATAGAGAGGTATTCTAAACTATATTTGAATTAATCGAGAGCCAAGAATTAATCACCCAATTATAAAATATAATACAAAAAATGAATAGGTAATTTATAAATATCCTAATCTTGGAATTTACACCTTCACTACAAAGCATGAAAATGTAATAACCAAAAGTCTAGGGACCTTCCTAGTTGTGGACCCACCACTTCAATAATACAAGATCCAAACAAGGATCAGACATTGACATTGAATTGGTGGACCCCAAAGGAAAAAAATACCTAGCATCATATATACTATAGTTCCCTTGTACCAATAATATATCAAAATATGAGTCACTAATTTTGGGACTGAATTTTCTCTCAAAAATAATGTTAAACGACTATTGACTTATGAATATTTAGAATTGGTAGTCTACTAGGTTAGAAACAAATACCAATGCAAGTTGTCATATCTAAAAAGGTAAAATCATAGATCATGGGATTTGATCAAGTCCTTTAACATAATGGTTATACCCAAAGAAAAGAATCAAGATACTAATTCATTAGTTGCCTCATATGCTAACCTAACACCCCTATAAGAGTTCAAGGTACAAAGATTTTCCATTGAGCTAGTACCTTGTCTATTAATTCTAGACAACGTGGAAAATTTCCAAATTTTTTATTAAGACCAAAAGATTGTCTAGTTTTTTCTTAATTTAGGTACATTTGAGTCTCAAATCATTGATGAGAAGGAAAATAGTTACTTATGCCAAGAGGAATTAGGAGGAGAAGGAGTTATTTAGCTAAAGGAAAATTGTCTCCCTTTGGAAATGGTTTCCTTGGAAAATACATTTGATTTAGATCCTCAAGCTCAACAACAAAGGCATACAAAGGTAAATGAATCTGAATTTAAAAGGGAAAATATAGGATATGAGTGTAACCAATGATATGTCAACATTGGTCTCAGTTGTACTTTAGAGGAAAGACATAGGATTGAGATTTTCTCACTCAATACAAGGATGTAATTGCATAGACATGAAGACCTAGAGGTTTTCAACCCAAGGTTCATCACCCATATAATTCCATTGAATTTGGACCACAAATCATTTAAGTAGAGGCAAATACCAATAAATCCTATCATGTAACCCCTTATTCAAAAAGAAGTAGAGAAATTGCTAAGTGAAAAAATAGTTTTTCCCATTAGTCATTCTACTTGGGTGTCTAATTTAGTCCCAGTTAGGAATAAAAATGAATATATTAGGCTCTATGTATATTTTATAAACTTAAATAAAGCCTCTAAGAAAGACAATTATCCATTATCTTCCTTGGAGGAAGTCATCTAGATAGTGAATGGTTCAATAATAATGTCTTTCTTGGATGGATTTTCAAGGTATAACCAAGTGTTGGTGGAATCAAAATATAGAATGAAGGCAACATTCCCATGAAATGGGGTACTTAAATGTATAAGAGGATGCCATTTGTACTAATTAATGTAGGTTTCATGTTTTAGCAAGCTATGGACCATGGCTTTTAGGGGATGATAGGTAAATGTATAATTATCTACATGGATAATCTTGTAGTCTTCTTAGAAACAAGAATTGATCACGTGGGACACCTAAAATCAATCTTTGAAAGATGACAAAAATTTGGAATTTATATGAACGCTAAAAAGAGTATATTTAGTGTCACAAAAGGTAAACTATTAGGTCATATCATCACCAAATATGGTATTATGATTGACCCAGATAAAATTTAAGGGATATCAAAAATTTATTTCCCAAATAGAAAGAACGAACTCAAATATTTATTTGGGAAGATAAACTTCATGAGAAAGTTTATATCAAGCTTTACAAAAATCATTAGACCTCAAAATGCAATGCTCAAAAAGTGGAATGGATAGTAAAAGCCCAAAGCATTTTCAAGACAATAAAGATGTAATATCCTAAGCCCCTATACTAATAAGTCTAAACTTCACCAAAGACTTCTTCATGTATTCATTTACCTCAGAACATACTATTATTTCCATGATCACCCAAAAGAAAGAATAAATTGAGCATCTTGTCACGTTCATGAGTACAAAATTGAAATAAAAAAAACTTATGTATTCCATGATAGATAAACAAATACTTACCCTTGTCAAAATGGTGAAGAAATTTTGACATTACATCCTGAGGAACAAGATAATTACCATTGTACTAAATCCTATTTTTAAGCTTACTTTATTTTAGAATAAATTTGGAGAATGCAAAGGAAAGTGGATGGAAAAATTATAGGAGTTTGACATGGAAATCAAGCTTGCCAAGATAGTTAAAGGTTAAGGCATCATTCATCTCATGACTGAGCCTAACCCACAAATCATTATTATATAGGTTTGTGAAAACCAAGTATCTAAAGGGGACTAGTATACTAACATTTTCAATATTTTCTCACATGTACTTTCTCCCCAGAGCTCAAAGGAGAATAAAAAAGAGATTTGAGAATCAAATTATCTCATTATATGATCAGAAAAGGGATATCATATAGAAGGAATCATGAAGGCATATACTTGATATGCATATCATGAGAGGAAGCTCAAGAAATTATGGAAATTTTGCACCAGAAGATAAGTAGTGGTCATCCCTCTAGAAACACCACTACCCATAAGATCCTTAGAATGGATTATTACTAGCCAAAAATCTTCAAGGATGCACATGCTCACATATGAATGTGATATGAATCCCAAGTCCTGGTAAAGAGGGAAGTACATGCATCCATGCATTTATAACCTATTATTGAAAGAAGACCATTTGTCCAATGGGGATTGGACTTGATTGGAGTCATTAATCTTAATTATTTAGCTGGCCATAAGTTTGTACTCACTAATATATACTATTACACATGATGGACTGAAGCTATAGATATAAAGAATTTAAGAGCACAAGATGTGATCATCTTTTTAGAGGAAAATATCACCACTAGATTTGGTACTCCTATCTCTCTAATGTGTGATAATGATCTAACATTCTAATTAGTTGAATCTATTGAATGGTCTCATGACAATCAAATCACCATTAGGTCATCATCCAACCATTACCTAAAAGTAAATGGGTTAGATGAATAAAAAAACAAGAACCTGATCGATGCCATTAATAAGTTTTCAATAGACAAACCTAGATATTAACACAATATACTGAAGTATGCACTATGGGTTAATTGAACAAGATATAATCATGTACTCAAAGCCTTACCTTACTTATTGGTCTATAGGAGATAACTTGTTTCCTAATCATGCTTAAGTTGCCAATATATCAATTTAAGTAAGAATACATGGAACCAAGTGAGAAGGTGGAGTCTCTATTATTGTATATAATAGAAATGGAAGACTCAAAGACTGAGGCCTTATATAACTTCAATAAACATCAAGATATATTGAAAATATGGTTTGACAAGAGAGAAAAATTCAAATCATTCATAATATCTAACCTTGTGTTTCTATGGGATAGATCCCATGAAAACAAAGGACAACATGACAAGTTTACCCCATTGTGGATTGGATTTTATCAAATTTTAGAGATCCTGGGTAACAATGCTTTCCATCTAAGGGACCTCCAAGGCAATGAGATGCCATATCCAATCAATGGATATTTTTTGAAGCATTACTTAATGGTTTTACTATCTATAAATTTCCCTAAGTATCAATAAAGGTGATGGTAAGATTAGGATTAGGATATATTTACTATTTTATTAGAATATATTTTATAGATTTCATACAATATTTCCCCCACTTCCTAGGTTAATATTCCTAATTTTTAGTATTTTGTTCTATAGAGTAGTTTCTTGCTTTCTAGATTAGATTCGATTGACTTTTCATAATATACTTAAAGCAATTATCCAACTTATTTAGATTTCTTTTAACATTTTCAAAGGCCAAAGGATCATCTTATGGGAAAACATGAGAAGAATAAGTACATCAACTTGTTTATTTATAGGATTTTACACCCATACATTTCAAAATTTTAAAATTTAGGTGTATAATAGGAGAATTAATCATGAACAAGCTAACACTAGATACTTTAATTAGGCATGTGAAGGCTTCTCTCATTACTACATATGAGTTTTAGAATTTTTTTTTTCACTTTTCATAGATCAAATGTGCTATCATATTAATAGTTATTTGAATAAATAACCATTGATATATGGATAACTAATAGGGATAATTTGGTAAACTTATAATTTCATAAATACTAGATCATTATGGTTTCTACTCTCTCTCTCTACTAGAATTATTATTTAAAATAAAATATAGTAAACATAAGGATGAAATCATCCTCAAAAGAGTGATCCACCAAGTCTAAAAAGAAAAATCCAAAGATGATCAAAGAGTTTTAAATTATGAAATAAGATCAATGTACCATGCATCATGAAAGGATACAAGAGAAGGAAAGAAAATGAACCCATTAAAAATTTGTTGGGGATATGGGTGCCTATCTAGTAGTAGAGTAATGCTATAGCCTCCCTAATTTTCAAATCCTTTTTTTAAACTAGAGTAAATCCTAAGTTGTCCCACTTCTCTACTAAATTCCTCATAATAAGTATAAAATAAAATCACCTCCTCACACACAGATCTAGGATAATTGAAAAGGAAAGTATGTTGTATGTGGTTAATGGGAGTCTCTTTGATATATATGATTTGATTATCATGTGTGTGATGGTTCATATTTTATTTAATAATTGTTGACCAAAAGTTTTATGTTCTCAAATACTTGAGAGTATTTCCCATATAAGTCTCCATTTGTTGTAACCCAACATGCCCTCATTCCTTTTTTTTAACATAATAGGGACTCATTATCTTTTAAAATTGGCCTATATCCCTATATTGAAAGTCATATAGAAGGAAAGGCCCTATGTATTATGATAACTCTATTTTTCTATATACATATGAATGCACCTTTTTGTCTTTTTTGACTAGCCTAATAATCATTTCAGAAGTTATGTATATGCAAGTTTTGGCTCATCTTTCTTTGGCAAAAGTTTTTGTAACTTACCCTTCATATAATTTATCCAAAAATTTCATTCACAAATTCCTCTGACATGATTAGGTCTTCAGTGATTTTGTTCAATGATTTTGATTGATGAATCACCATGACATATGAAAGGTCTTAAACATATATATTTTACATATCCTAAAGGAATTTAATCTTTGATGTTTTCATTTGGAAAATTTATTTAGAATAAAGTATTCAAGATTTCAAGGTATGGGATATTGAAGTCATATTCACTAGGTATTAGAACACTTTTCTGTTTAGGTCTTATGCCATTGTTCTTTAAGAACCCAATTTATAAAGTAATACACTTCATTTTATCTAGGTCTTTATAAAATTCACTTAGTAAATATCCTTTGGTAATATTACCTAACTCATTTAGGCCTTCAGCAAAAATGTTTAACAATTTTGGCTTAGAAAATTCCTCCAACATGATTAGGTCTTTGGAAATTTTTTTCAACAAAAGAGTTTGACACATTTAGGTCTTTGGAAATCTTAGTCATGGTTTTTATCCAACACATTTAGGTCTTTAGCAAAAGTCTTTGGGTTTTTTGTTTGGGATACTCATCTACCTCAAGAATAATGTTATAGCTTAACTTTTGACTACTGAAAGAATCATTGTTCGAGAAACTGAAGCTGAAGAAGTGATGACACAACACTTAGAAAAGGGGAATAATGTGGCACTTTAAATAAATGTCAATGGTTCTTACATATTATAACCACAAAATAAAGTTTCAAAGTTTGAATTGAATAAATAAATCAAAGTTATATATATTGGACATTAATGGAGCACAAACTAGAAATTAATATCAAACCTATATCAAATCAATTTGAATGATGACATGCCCAAATGATCTCAAGATAACTGATTAAATCACTTACTCTCCTATGATAGAGCCCTAGACACCAGTCTCTTCAACTTAATAGCATACTTAAGAGAGCCAAGTAATTTAATTAAAAACTAGACTGGTACTAGCTCAATTGAAGAATAATGGCATCCTCATCCAAGGAATTCTAAGGAAATCTCCCTCATTCAAGGTTTTATATCAAATGTTATATTGATTACATGGATACACTCTTTGAAACTACCATATTTAATAATGATTACACAAACTACTCAACATTCTGGGGTGCCATACATCAAATTGATACACATATGCATGAAGAGAAATTAACTCTATTCTAACACCAATTGGCCATAGACCTCTTCTCTCTCAAGAGATAAGGGTTACACTTTGCATCTATGAATCTAGAATTCATGCCCTGTATCGACCTTCTGTGAGATTTTTTATTCATAGGGAAGATATTTGGATTAGCATACTTGCATCATTTTAAGCATAAAATGGTCGTATCATGCATCTCTAGAGATGTATTTCAAAGGATCCTCTCCCTTCCTATTCTAGACACCACATATGATTTGCATATAGTAGTGTCATGAAATAAGGATAAATTTATTGATAAGATACTTAATAGTTGGATGCTCCTTGGAGAGATAATTAATTTAACATACAAGAAGCCCACACTAATAATGAAATTCATAATGGGAATTTGGATTAGGATGGCCCTATTGAATAGGCTATTTGACTACTGGAACATCAAATAACACCACTTGGAGTGGGTTATATTGCTTTATTTATTGAAGACATCATAATTAACCTTCACTCTAGGAAAAGTGATTAGATCAAGGTTATGAGAGAAAATACTCATAAAGATAAGAGGCCTCTAAGAGGTCACTTCTACATGATGTCTTACTTTCTGAATGCAGTCCTGGGGATATTCTACATCCATAATGTCTCACTCTAAATACCCCTCTAGACTATATAAAGAACAAGGTATGTAATTCTTACTCCTTCACTCATATATATGTGTACATTCACAACATTATGCACATCACTGAGGTCATTTACCCATAGGTATGGAGTGCCATCCACGAGTCCCCCTTCCCTAAAATATCAAATAACATCATATATATATATATTAATGATAAGGGTAGACTACTGGCTATAACCTAACTACATAGTCATTAGTTTTATTGGCTATAAATTCACACCTTTACACCTCCCCAATTATTTCTCAAACAATTTGGTGGAGTAGGAAATAACCTACCAGTTATGGTGGGGCATCGATAAGGACATGAATAAGAAGAAGAAATCCTACCTTCATGGTTCTCACCTCATGATTGGAAGGATGTACGACACCAATACAAACCACTTTCATGAGGCTAGCAAATATAGAGAGTGATACTCCTTGTCTTCATTGCCATATAGGAACTAGGATCCCTATGGATAGGTACAAACCACATCAAGGGACTGGGCATCAAGTATCAACATGATCCATATGATCATGACTTTTAGCTCCTCAACACTAAGAATGATGACCAAGTCTTGGAGAGGGCACAACCAATTTATTTGAAGGAAGACCTTCTAAAGCTTATTCAAGAGGAACCTTCTTTTTCTATAAAGGAGGCCTAAACTAGACTCCCATTGGCTAAAGGATGGGATACATCTAATTTATGGACTAGAAAACTTACTCAATTAGAAGGGGAACAAGGTAAATATTCTCATCCACCTCTTGTGGAACTTAAGGCACTATATAAGGAACTAGGGGTGTTAGATAACTCACTTGGGGTAAAACAAGATGAGCTTATTTGTCTAGATTATTTAATACTGAGGGCCCTACCCAAGGTGATGTTTCATCATTTGGAGAGGTTGTTATTATGGTTACCTCAACCACATAATTGGTTCCTTTCATATCTCCCAATACAAATATTTATTATATAAGGAATCCAAGGGCTCAACCCTTTCCATAGAGCCCATCCATGGAAGGACCATTAGTGGAATAAGGCACACCAAAGGTATTTAGAGAGGATATTTCTAATGAGGAGGTAGAATTACAAATAATAAAAGTATTGATCCTCTAAGACTCAAATGACAAGGCACCATTGCATCAACAAAAATTAGGTGAGATAACACCCCCTCCAATTTCCATTACCCATGTTGTTTATCATGTTCTTATTACTACATTTATTTCATTTGGTCATTTTTTATCATATTATACCTATTATTCAATAAACTCTATTAGTTTAAAAGGTAGATGATCCCTCCTCTACTCTTTAATTTCTTACTTTTTCAATTGATATTCTTCCAATTGTTCTTCCCACATCCACTCCTATTATTTCTCTAGTTATCCCATCGACTACTATTCCAACCCCCAAAAAAACCAATAAGAAAGACACAAAAAAGGAAGGGGAGTAGTAGAAACTCCCTAATTACTTGTTGCATATACACAGTTAAGTCTACCAGTTCCACCTTCTAGCCCTTCTCAAGAGACAACTATGATAACCACTAATAAGGATGAGAAGAGGAAAAGGCTAGTATACATATTCCATCCACTACTACAATATGGTGGAGTGGACTAGTCTAAAATCATTTTCCCTTCACTCCTTGATCCCCTTCTAAAGTAAAATCTAAAGCAAACATCAAGTGAGATATTGGGTGAGACTACAACTTTAGACACTCAACCCATGGACCCAACCCATCTAGTCCTCCCATAGTGTTCAATAGACATGCAGTTAAATGCCTAAAAAAGGCCTAATATTGTGATTACTGAATTTCCCACTATGAGTATAGTATTTGAAAAAACTATAGGGAGTATATAAAGGGTCAAGCAAAGGAATTTAGAAGATGACACTAGAAGATAATTCATTATGGAGGAAAGGGAAGAAATTTTACTTTGTCTAAAAGGAAAGATATAAAACTAGGGTAATCCCCATATATAGATAATTTTAAATCCTATTTTGAAACACAAAAATATGTTCTAGTATAAATACATGAGGGAACAAAAATGGCATGGAGAGAGATATAATAAGAACTAGACCAAGTGAGATAACAAAAACAAATTGTTCATGTTCTAGCCCAAATTTAGATGGATGTCCATAGTGAAACATCTAGATTTTACAATACTATTGATTCTATTAGTGTAATGAGGGAAGAATTGGTACCCCACATAGTAGATACCACCAAATTATTTAATTTTTTGAAGATAGATGATAATAAACTCAAATTACTTATTATTTTTACAACTTGTAAGTCATATGCACATTTGAACCTAATGGCACCACTAGAGACTACCAATTCCCTCAACTTGATGGTCATCATAACACAAGAGGCTAGGGAGTGGATTGATGTGGCTAAGGTAGTGATGCCTAAATATTTAGAACATGAGACCCACACCTATAAAATTTTGGATGAACTAAAGCTTTCACAAGCCAAAGATTCCAAAGGAAGTCTCATTAGAAGGGTCAATTTTGATAATCTCTTATAGTATGCTTAAGATAATTTCAAATAGGATATACAAGGGAAGACCTTGGAGGAGATAGAGGTTTAGCTCAATTTTGCTAGGAAGGTCACTGAAGTTGAGATCTTCAAATCTAACTTCAAGGATACTAAAGATGAACATGCAAGACTCCTAGAGTAGGTGTATAGGTTGCATAGGATTCTAATCCTTAACATGGATATTATCATATATAAGTATGACATTGGGCACAAGCACTATCAGTTTTTGGAAGTGCAAAAAAATGTTGGCACTATAACTCCTAGTTCAATGCAAGCATCTATTTCAGTGCCTCTAATAACTTAACCCAACCATGTAAGCACTTGATCAACCTTGATTTGAAGTCTAATTTTGTATGTATACATGCATAGTTTACTTACAATTAGAGATTATATGTAAAGTTGACTAAACTATTTATAAGCATGCACATGTTGTATTGACTTACATAAGCTAACTAATTTTAACATAACTTTAATTAACTATAATCATGCAAATATGAGACTAAAATTAGAACTGAGGTTATAGCTACAACATGTAACTGTGAGTTCACATACATTTAGAGGATGAGGCATTCCCTCCCTAAGTCTATATAATTATGTAATTTCACATTTGAAAGGGTTGGAATATTTTATCAATATAAGAAGTCAAATTTTTATTTTCATGTAATTGTGTTGATTTTCTCTCCTTCCACCCATGTGATATTAAGGTTTTGATTTTTTGGTTGTTATAATATAGTAATTTGAAGTGTGCAAAAGATACAAATAGATTAAAATTATTTTAACAATGTATGCTAGCTATATATGTGTAAACACTATTGAAAGTTAGTAGATTCTATTAAGCAATTATTATAGTGTGTATGAATGCTTTTTATTGGTATAGTTTTCTAAAGCATGTGCAAAAACTTCTTTAGATGCCTTCATGGTCCAAGTTATAATCTTCAAATTAAGGGTATACAAGAGCAACTCTAAAGGAAGTAACCTTCATTTGAGACCATCAATTTTACTATACCACTCGTCATAGACTTCATAAATTTATTTAATTTTAAGTGTGAAAAACCACAAGTAGTAAGCATAGTTTTGAGAGAACTTGTCTATTAAGAAACCAACCTAGGAGGTGATCCTTTGAGATCATAGACCCTTCTTTTATGATTTACCTTTTCCCTCCTTTTAAAGTTTGTTTGACTGAGATCTACCCACTCTATATTAGGTGTCACCCATCCATATCACCCACTTAGGTTTGATTTCTCTACTAGGATTCATTTCAATATAATTAAAACCTATTTCACAACCTACATGTTCTACTTGTTATACCACCATAAGGTTATTTAACCCATACAAATAACTCATGCCTTGGAGTGGATTAACTTCTATTGAGATTCTAAAGTGTTAGAGGCTACCTCGTATAAAATTTGGTTGGTGCATAAGACCCACATCAACACATATAATAAAAAATAGTTATATTTTCAAGGTAATTTTCCTGACTTGGCATAAATTATAATAAATATAATAATAGAACCATTTTTGAATGTTGCAATGTTGTATGAACACATAAAAATACATATAATCTCATATAAAAATAAAACATGATAAATAATGATTACATAATTATTCTAATAAGTATATGATCATCATATATAGCTACAACTAACAATATAACATGTTAAATAATGAGCATATAAGTATTCCAACAGCCTTTGATGCAATTATTTGATAAATATAATAATATAAAATGTATAATTATATAGTAAAGCCTCAATGGAATTATTTATGTTTCATTTAGCATATATAACAAATGTTAGGCTTTTAGGGTAGTTTCCCACCTAGCCTCTCTTGAAAGGAGGACCTGAGGGTCTCCCCAATGTCTATATCTACCAAGTCACGAAATAATGGTTTTAATTAGTCATTTTGAATAGTTTCAATTTAGTGGGCATGATGGTGCTGAAAGTTTTAATGTATTTACAGTCTTTTAATAGTTTATAGGCTATGGATAGTTTTTTGGTTTCGTGTGTGAACGTTTCAAGAAGAAATAAATAATAATAAAACAAACATTCATTTTCTCATAACAAATCAAGGTTTTAAATTAATAACATGAAATACGGTTGATTTAAATGAGTTAATTCTAATAAAATTAAGTGTTCAACAATATATCAATAATATAGGAATAAAAAGGATCAAGTAATCATGTTAAATATGCATAAACAAATTACATTTATATTATAAACCTTAGTTAATAGATTTAATAAAAAAGAGCAAAAGAGAGGGAAAGAGGAAATAAAACCTACAATAATGAAGATAAATTTGGGTCTTTTGATAAGATGAACTCTATAAACCAATCTCTCACCTTATCACCATGTGATCAATCATGAATGAATCTAATGCATATTACTAAGGGAAGTAAGAAAATGAAATAAAGAGTAACAACCACCATACAAATGCACAGATTACAACCACAACTTCAAAGCCTTATATTAATCAAGATGTTCATTTTGATAATCCCTTACAAGTTCACCATGATCAATCAATCAAAAAATTACTAGCATAATAGAAGGGTTAAATTTCACTAATAAAATTAAAAATTACATGAAAATAAAGAGTGATCAGCTTTATAGTCCTTTGTGGAGAATAAAATCCAACCCTTGGGAAGTAAAAAATGCTCCGTTATATAGAAATTGTAGCTTCCATGGGGAATTTATTTCCCTCAAAAATGTGTTTAAAAGACATTAATGTAGCCACCAACTCTATTTCCCTCCAAGATCCATGCCACTTTCCAAGACAACACTTTCTAACCCTCGAAAAAGAAAAAAAGTATTAAATTCAAGTAATTAAAAGCTCACCAGATAAAATAGACACTAAAATGTGAATAAATTTTAGCACAATCAAAATTTACCAAAATTTATGGTACCATTATTATTTGGATGGATTGGGATTTTTTAAAATGCAAATGGTTCTAAAAACTGAAAATTGAGGTAAAAGTTACATACAAAATACCAAAAAAGGCCTCCCAGACCTAATCAATCATAAGAGGGAAATAAACTCATTTAAATTTCCACTTTTTGAATTTTCACATTTATAGTTATAATCAAGATTTTAACCCTTGATTATATTTGAGGGTCATTCTTAATAGGTTCATAGACCTAGTTGGGCATTATAGTCCCGAATAGCATTTAAATTCAAAGTTTAGGAGGCCTAAGACCTAATTGGGGTTGGGACCCCTGATTACATCTATGGGCAACACTTAGAAAACTTACCATTAGAGTTGGGTCTAAAAGCTTTATTATAAATATGATAGAGTGAGGATGGGCCTATAAACCTATTTAGGGTTTAGGTTCTAATTACCAATAGAAATAGGAGGGGAAATAGTCCTTGACCTAACTGGGGCTTTCCCCTAACTAATGAAGGAAATTTTCTAATGGGACCTAGACCTAATCGAGATCTGAGGCCTAATTAGAATTATGTTCAATATAAAACTTAGCCTGAGACTTATATATGAATCCATGCTTGAAAAACACTAAACTCGCCCCTCACTAACCTTCAAGACCTAATTGGGGTAAAATACCTAATTATCACTACGAAACCAAACCCCTAACCCCCTAGACCTATTCAGAGATTTTTCTATGATTAACAAAGTAAATCTTACCAAATTGATGCCTAAACCTAATTATAATAAAATTTATTTTAACACTATTAATAAATAAATGATCTTCCTTAGACCTAATCAAAGTTTTGAAACCTGATTGGGTCTATGGGACTTGTAAATTTCTAGGCCAAACCAAATTAGAAAATAAAACTCGATTACAACTAAAATAGGTAAAATTTAACCCCAAAGATCTAATCAAGGTTTGAAAGCTTGATTAGGTATATATACTTATAAAATTTTCAAACACCTAGAGTAAACCTAATCAGGGAATCGGGCAAGTTTTTCTAGAATTTTATAAAATATTTAAACACCTAAATTAGACCTAATTGGGAAATCAGGGAAGTTTTTCTAGAATTTTATAAAAATTTAAAACACCTAAAGAAGACCAAATTAAGCAAGTTTTTCCATAATTTTTCAAAATCTAAAGTAGACCTAATTGAGGAATCATTCAAGTTTTTCCAAACTTTTATAAAATTTTCAAACACCTAAAGAAAACCTAATTATGGAACCATTTAAGTTTTTCCAAAAATTTGCAAAATCTAAGTGATAATAGTGCATCTAAAAGTCTTTTTGAGAGAAAGTATTTTATATAAAAGTTACTCATATTAACCTATTCATTGATTTAAGATAGGTTTTAAAGGCCCATTTGGAAAGCAAATCAAATTAACCCCTTGAAGAAACATAAGAGAGCTAAAAGACAATGTTTTAAATGCAAACTAGGATATCAAGACTCCACTTTGATGCTAAGTGCCTTATACAAAGTTTTATCACATGAATGTGATATATCCTATGGAAATGATTATGGGACCTATTTTATCATGAAAACTAATATGGACTACCAATTAAACTTAAGAGTGTTGACTCTAACTAGCCACAAGTGTAAGTAGGATCATATTAAGAGGCCAAAAAGGGGGTTCTATGATTCATAAGGAATTAAGGCTGTTGTGAAAACAATAATAGGAACAACTCATAAAAATGTGTAGTAACCATAAGGATGCATTATAATTTATTCATATTTAAATGTAGAGTGGGAGAGCATCATCTAGGCACTTTACCTCCAACCATAGATTGACGGTCTCTTACACACCTTCTCATTGGGATTGGCCTTTCCCTTCATGAATGGATAGATAATGATGATGCCAACATCTAAAACCATATAAGAACACATGTGAAAGTACAATAACTATTACATGAATCTAGTCATACAATGTTATATTTGGATATTTTGATAATGAAATTTACCACACACACACACACACACACACACACACACACACACACACACACACACACACATATCATGTCATCATTAGTTATTATTTTAGAAACATTAAATACGTTCCCTATTTTAAAATAATATAATCAAAATGATAAAATTAAAGTTATTATAAAATATAATTCCACTAAATTAGTTATTATGTAGTAATTAGTTTTTTCATTACTTAATGATATAAAAATATATAATATCAATCCCCTTTATTCAGTGTAATAAATTATGATATCTAATGTATAGTATTACAACTTAGCATTAGTTGTAAAGTACAATGAATTACAATAAAATGAACACATAAAAACTTAGTTTCAGCTATACAACACAAGAAAACATTATAACCAAGGTTAAACTCTACAAGTCAACATCAAATATAAGATACATTAAGTTACAATATCATACAATGAATATTTCTAGACACTTAAAATTGGCCACAACTAGCTTTTGACTAGACTTCAGACCAATTCCTACAAACCATTGAAAATTAATCTTAGAAATCACTAAATGTCCCAAATTTGTTTGCATATCATTCATAAATGCTTAGAATCCTATTGAGGTGTCCCTATTTAGGATATTAGCTTGTATTCAACATTAACCTCTCACAAACTCATCCCTAATCACCTTGTGGAATAACAAATATCAATTTTGCCCATGGACCTATTAAGTGGGGAAATTGATCAAATCTTGAAAGATCAAAAAGGCTAATCAAAACCAATTAACAAATTATATAAGATTAAATGCTTAGTTGATTTATATATTTACAATTAATGAATATCCTAAAATGGAAATTCTAAAAATCAAAATATCAAGCCTTTCACCATTGTCTTGATGAGTTATCAAGCTCTTCTAAAATATCCTAAAATATCTAATTTGAGAGCCATGCCTAGTAATTGAAAATCATAATTACATGACAACTTATAACTCAATTGGATTTAGTCTTAACTCACCTAGGGTTAACTTGAACCCATTCCATGTTTAAACTCAACCTTAACTCACTTTGGGTGAGAGATAATTATTAAGGGTATAAATATAAGGCCATACCCCTTCATTTCTAAGCTTGGATATTGTAGAGTTATTATGCACTATTTACTCCATAATCCTCATGAAAGTAATTTTACCATGCCCAAATCTTAAGCTAGGCAATCAAAGACAAGGTGATAAGGAAATATGAAGCTAAAAAAACTCCATTGATGAATATTTATTTATGATCAAGCGAAGAAATCCATTCAACAATCCATTTAGAAACTCCAAGGAAGGCAAAAGAGTGTATCCTTTTATGTTTTAGTTGTGTTTTCATATGTTAGATTGTTAACTAAGCTCTCCCTAGTGTCTATGCTAGAGGTGTTAGGATTTTAGTGTGTTTATTTCATTTTTTATGAGACTAACACAAGACTAACCTCCCCTCTATTGAAATTATTGTTCACTTGTTAGCATGCTCAGTGGGACCCAAACATTCCATATAACCAAGGTAATTAATAGTATACTTTTATTTTTCCTAATGGATGCATAAAAATATTCAAGTTTCAAATTTTTACTTCATTTTTTATGTCTTTCTATTTTAATCAACTCACAGGTTGTATGGATCAACATTAATTTTTAGTCTAGGTTATAGGGATCAACATAAATTTTTAGTCCAAGTTATAAGGATCAACATTAATTTTTAATCAAGGTTGTAAGGATCGATACCAATTTTATAGATTGACATCAATTACATGAATCGATCATGATCTCTATGTGAAAAATTGATCACATTTGAGAACATACATAACAATGGTTTTTATTGATTTTTATTTTTGTCATTTTGTGTTTGAGGATCTACATATTATTTTTTTTAAATACTTCTTGCAGTATCCAATGAGATATTTTGGTTTTTAAGCTCATTTTAATAGTCATTTTTATGTCAAAACAACTTGTTTTTTTATGTGTTTTAAAGGGGAACATTGATGATATGCTCAATTTATGTTGATTCTTGTGAATCAACATCAATCCCTATGTGGATCGATGATGATCGGACTCTAAGACAAAAAACAGGAAACCTGAGAGATAATTTTAAAGTGTTGTTTTCTCAATTTATTTTTAGCTTCTAGGCAAGCATACCCTCTAATAATTTGTAGGACCCAAAGGCTATAAAGAGACATTTACTTAAAAATTTAATATTTTAAATCGGTGTTTTAAAAATCTCCTTCATTCAAGTTATTTTTATTTTATTTAAAAGTTTATCAAAAAAAAATGCCAAGGGGCTCAAACTTCACTACATAATTGATTTGGTGTTATAAAATGAACTCTCACATTAGGTAAATACTCATAAGAGTTTCAATTTTTATGCCTTATTTTTTCAAAGTGTTTGTTTAGCAAGATGAGTGACACATGTATTCTCTCCCCCCATCCCCTTTAGGAAACTTGGGTGATAAAAAATTCCCATTCTTTGCATTTATTGCTTTAGTCTAAAAATATGGAAGGAAAGTTTTTAAGTCCCTCCCTAAAATACATATAATTTGGGTGACCTCAACATGACCATAAATTAATTTCACTTGTCTTTATTTTCATGCATTTTGGCCTATAGGTGGGAGTTCATCACCTCTTCATAAGTTATCTAGGGAAATGTTGACCCATGAATTCATCTCCCAACATAATTTCAACCCCACTCCATGGTGGAGTATATAAATTGAGGGTGACCTATTGGATGCTTATTTTGAGTGTTAAAAATAGGATCTATTAGTGGTACTCCTCAGAATGTAGGGGCAACTCAGACATTGCGCTACACTAAGTAATTGATGGATGTAGTGGTTGTGAAAAGGAAAAGACATTTTCAAAACAAGTTGATTGACATGGATCCAAATGATTTTATTGTGCCTTATTATTTACCACACATATGGGACCATATAGAAATGAATAAAAATTGAAAGTTCATACAACCCCACTTACTGTAGACATATTGTTCATGCAGGGTGAGTAGCTCGAAGTTCCATGTCACAATACAAAATCTTGAGGAAAGATGGGACCTATAAAATATAGTTTTCATGCAATTTTAATTTTTATATTAAAAATTAAAATCCTCTCAAGAGAAAGTATATTGATGCAATTAGATAGTACTATGCAACCTTGTCAATTTTAAGATTTAGAACATTACACTTAGGTTTTTATGTCATTTTTTATCCTTTCTCACATGGTCTCAAGTCTAAACTATTTGTTTGCAATACCACATCAAGAATGAGTATTGTTTACACATTACTCCTTTATTTGAAGAGGCATTATGCCATTAGTTTGATATCATGAATGTGCCTTAGTCTTATTATCAAACTTTATGTGTGTTTGTCATTTGATTACAAAGGGTGTCATTATGTTGCCCAATTCATTCCAAGTTTTGCTCCTTAGAGTCTTGAAACAAAATCATTTTCCATATATTTAGAGCATGATAACATCATTATGTTTCTCTAATCATTTCTAATATTTGTTTCTCATGTCCAAAAGTTCAAATTTTTCAAATCCCCATGCATTTTGGGATCTATGCCTAATACCATCATGTAGTCCGTTCTTGTCTAAGTTTTTTATCTATTTTAAATAAAGCTTAGTTTTTTAAGTGCGTTGATAATTTTAGATCCAAATGTTGATTGGTTTATATCTAGGCCTTGTGTAATTTTGGCTTAGAGAATTTTCCTTTCAATTTTGGGTTGTGTAACTTGGTTAATTATTTACTCAATTAGAAAAATATTTTTATGCCTAGATTTGTGGAAGTAGTCTATCTTCCATATACCTATTGTTGCATGAATTTTTATAAATGAACAAGTTTATGTTTAAAACGAAATGCCTAGTTTATGCCAAAGTGTTTCAAATTTTTTAGATTAACACTCTTACCTTTTAGACCTCATTTCGTTTAAAGTCTAGCTTTTGTTCCTTTTTCAAAAGACCTAAAAATGCCTATTTTGAGCCTATATTTTGTGCCTTACTTTCCAAAATACCTATCAACTTTTTTTTATTTAGACATAGTTTAGACTTGTTTAAAACAATTTTTACCTAAGTTTGGAATTTTGATTTTATTTCATCCACTTGACCTTTTTATGTAAGACATTTGACATTAGACTATTTTTTACCAAGTTTTAACATTGATAATTTGGATATATAGCTCTGTTCCTTAAACCAAGTTAGACTATGTTTGGACCATTTATCCTTTAAACCTTATTTTTGAGATTTTATAGAACTCTAGGAAGTTTTTTGAAATGTTCATCATTGATTTGGATATGTCTCATTACAATTGTAGTGGACCCATGTAAAATACAAGCTATGATTATGTGGTCACACAAGATGAGTTTATTCAAGACCCCTATGGTGATGATTTGGTTTGTGATATGGATCCTTATTCTCCTTACAAAACTCAATCTATAGAACAAAGCCAATACCATCAAACATAGTATTTGGTGATACCTTTTTGGGTTGATTGACATACCACATTCACCCTTTCAATGTTAATGGTAAATGATCTCCTACCTATATCATTAAAACTCTTTAAGATTATGTGAGCAACCAAGCTTCACAATTCCCTATCATTACCATTATAGGACCTCATCCTTTGGCTAGTGAAAACAACCAAGATTTGCAACACCGTACTATTATCATTCCAAGACCTCATCCTTTGACTCATTATAGAAACCAAGCTTTGAAACACCCTTCTATTACCATTTTAGGACCTCATCCCTTGGCTCTCAATAGAAAACAAGCTTCACAATGCCCTACCATTACCATTCTAGGATCTTATCCTTTGGCTCATGATATTAACCAAGCTTCACAATGCCCTACCATTACCATTATATGACCTCATCTTTTAGCTCATAATTACAACCAAGGTTCGTAATTCCCTACCATTACCACTCCAGGACCTCATCCTTTAGCTTGTGAGAGAAACCAAGATTCACAATGACTTACCTTTACCATTATAGAACCTTATACTTTGGATTATGAAAGAAACCAAGATTCATAATGCCCTACCATTACCATTCTAGGCCCTTTTAAATATGGTAGCTAGTTATCCCAGTAAAGTTGTGCAATCATGACTAGATGGGTCACAATTACCATCTTAGATCAATAACTAGTCTTTATTAAGCCCATATTAAATGAGACTATTTACAAATAGATCATTATCTAACCATCAACCATTCTTCATACATTACCAACATTCCCCCACTTTAGAAAATACATACTGATCATTGATCTGTAACTAAGCCAATCATAACCTTTCTAACTAAGCCAATCTTTTGAAGACCAAGATATGTTAAAAATTGGTATTTTTCAACTACTTATAAACCAAGGATAAGAGAACCAGCCAATCCATGATGTTTTTATCAATACACCTATTTTTTATGATTCAACCTATGATGAATCACCTTTTGATACTATCCCTATTGTCGAGGAGTTTCACTCTAATAAGATAGTCTTTGCTGAGTCACTTCTTAATGATTATAACCACCTTTGGGAAAATCATTACTCAACCATTGTCTTATTTTTAAAGAGCCTCCCTTTGATAAACAAGTCTTTGTGGAGTTATTTTTTGACCTTTTTACCCTCATTAAGGAGTCTTACTTTGACAAATAGTCTCTATGGAGCCCATTATGCCATCACAGGCTATCACTTATCTAATACCAAACTTTTAACAAGACATAATTGTAGCAACATCCACACTAGATGAAGAATCAAAATTGAAGTTATGTTATATTATTGAATAAAAATCAAATTTAGCATTATAAGTCTAATAAACATCAGTCTCAACATCAATTTCAAAGCTATTTGAGTTAGACTTAACTTCAGAATCATAATACATTCGTGGCTATTATAACATTGGTTACACATGCCTCATAGATCAATTTGAATAAATTTTTGATCCTTTTATGGATTTTGAGGATGATTGATTTATATTTAACACAAGTTATCCTCATATATTCTATGAAGAGTGTGTTTCATTTTTCCATTCCATTACCATTCTACATGTCATTAACACCAACCAACATAGCTATTATATTGACATTCTACCTCCCACAAGTGTCAATTGGGACTAATAGAGTAACACCTTATTGAATTAAATCCATGGTGACATATCAATTATAGAATATTAGGGAGACCAAGACCACATCCATGTAGAATAAGAATAATCTCCTAGTGAAACCTTTTTAGAGGCACCAGGGGACAATCAAAGTCCAAAATTAGCCTCTTCTAGTGAAATATTTTTAGAGGCACTAGAAGATAATCAAATTCAAATGTAAAAATTCCTTAGTAACACATTTTTAGAGGTGATATGGGAAAATAATGACACTATCATTGGTTAAAACCTCATCAAGGTGTCAATAGTTGAGCATAATAGTTCTTCAATGCTTAATGAAGACATTATTAAATATAACATCAATACAACTTCTATTATATAGCATAATTAGATGGTATCTATTCTTAGGCCCACCCAAGTAACATAAAAATATGGTGGTATTATTGAGAGAATATTCAAAAGTCTTTGGCCCCACCACATCCAAAGTTATGTTGAATCCAAAATCAACAACATTGTGTGTGCCTAAAAATCCCAATCTTCATTTGTTTCCAAACTATTACGATCTATTTATTCATTTCATACCTGTATTACATTGCCAAATCAAACCTATCAACTAATATTTACCATCCCTAGCTTCAATTTAATTTACATAAGATATAAATACAAATTATCTTGACGTCTAAAGAAAATAGAATCAATGACCAATGAATATCATAACAATATTCTTGGAGTCCAAATCTATAACAAGTTCTTAATAGAGAAACTATTCAAAAGAGGTGTGGGATAGAAATTTAAACATAGCTTATTATTTTAGTTATATCATATGTTGATTAAGATGTGCATATACACATCAGTAGGAACAATAAAACCACACCTTTGCCTTGCCATTTAACTTGTCATTTTAATTTTCCATTCACCTTGTCATTATTTCATACCCTACCATTTACCTTACCTTATCACTTGGGGGTAACCTTATTACGATTATATATCCAATTTCTCTCCTATAATCTTCTTTATGTCATACCATATACCATTTTACTATACCTTCATTATTAACCAAACTTGTTTCTACTTGTCTTACCTAACCCTTCTGATCTCAATTCCATTGGTTCTTCAGACACTTTCTGCAAGGAGATTCCAATCTAGTTTTAGTAGTTTTAGAATTACATGGTTAAATGGTAGTATATGAAAATAGTATGATAGTGGATCTAAAAATTACATATTTAATTTATGATTTACTAGTACCACTAATTATAACCACCTTTGGGAAAATCAATATTCCACCTTATGTTACTAATTATAACCACCTATGGGAAAATTAGTATCACTAACCTATGCCATTATTTTCTAATTATAACCACCTATGGTAAAATTAGGAACAATACCTTTACCATGGATTTCCACATCACCTCACCCTTACTATTATCATTTACCTTTCCATTTTCCTTAACTTGTGAATTTGTTACTACCTTTTTGGATCATACCACCTTTTGTGTGGGCAAAACTACTATGAATTGAGGTCCTATGGGAGTATGTAGGTAGCACTCAATTCATGTTGAGGTCACCTTAGTCCCCCTTTTCCATATGGTCTCTCCATTTTGTTATTGGTATCTTGTCAATATCTAATAACGAGTTAAGATACCCCAAGAATTCGAAAAACATTTCAAAATTTCAAAATTTTAAACATCAAAAAATTGGTTTACCATCTCCTCAAGAGATATATAGCCTTCAAATCCAAAAATATTTGTCTTGTTTAAACCTAGTCAGTCATCCTCGATCCAACCTAATAGGACAAATCCCTTGTTATTTCTAATACATTATACTACTATTAGGGGTGTGACCTTCCCTTTGCATGTATATTTTTTTGGGAGAACCACTTGTTTATCCTTCTATTGATTCTTCACATATAGATATTGAATTGGTTGACAACATGATGCATTTTTTGCTTTTAATTTTAAGCTTTCTATGTGTGTTTTTTGTTTAGTTGTTTGTTTATTTATTTGCCTATTTTTTTACTTTTATTATTGTGCCTTGACTTAGTCTATATGTGTTCATTGGGTGATTTCTTGTGAATTATTCTTAAGTCCATCCATATTCATATATCAACATTATCACCATGTTTTTTTCATTGGTGAATTATTTTCAATTTTTTATTGGACTAAGAGTCAGTCCTTATGCATATTTTGGCTATGTTATCATGGTTTTTTATATCATGATACATATCATCACATGTTATAATAAAAATTAGCTTAGGAAATATCACAATCAATGTAACCTTAGAAAATTCTCCTTTATAACCTCAATAAATCCTCCCACCCTCATTTATCAATTAACCATATTAATCATTTTATTTGTATTATTGCTAATAAGGACTAGCATCTCTTCATTTGTAGGTATAATTGAGTCATTCACATTGATCAATTATCATTATTTTATTCCTCATTCCATTTTCTCCTACTTCTAAGTAAACTACATTGGCTTGAGGTCTATTTATACTATTTAGGTAGCACATGGATACATGACGTATCTTGGGTCTACTCAACTACCTTTATTATTACAACCATCTATTTCCTCACTTTTTTCATCTTTATGTGCTTGGTTTTTTGTGGGTTATTCAGTCATTAGACCATCACATCTACATTTACGCCCACTCATCTTTAATATGTATAATAGGTTATATCCTTGAATTATGTTTTGTAATATGCCCTATTAGGGCATATCCAAATATCATTATTCAGTCCAAGTCATCTTAATGATTATAACTTCATATGGAAAATTGATTATTTTGACTCATCTACCCTACTGGGGCATGTGTTTGTGCCACTAATTATAAATGCCTTTGGGAAAATTAGTGTCTCAACCTTTTTTATTGATTATAACCACCTTTGGGTAGATCATTAATTTTTAAATAAATGTGTTAAAACATTATCTTGATTGGATTGATCTCACCCATGGGTTAATTTATTTATTCTTCTTGATTATTTTTGAGGATCTGTCCATCACTAGATATGTATCATCCACTCCCTCGAGGGGGAATCATTATAGGATTCCTAAAATTTATTTAGATCTTATTCTTTAATCATTATCATAGATCATTCTTACTAGCCTTTTCATTATTTGAGAATATGTTATTGTGCCTATAGCTTGTAATGCCTTCCCAAAGAGGGGAAAATTGTAGACACCTAAAACTGACCAAAACTAAAATCTGGTTGAACTTCAAATCATTTCCTATCAACCATTAAAAATTAAGCTTAGGAATCACTAAACATCCCAAATTTATTTGTGCATCATTAATCAATGCTTAGAATCATGTTGAGGGAACCCTATTTAGTATACTATCCCATATTCAATAATAACCTCTCATGGATTCATCCCTAATCACCTTACAACATAACAAATGTCTATTTAGCCTATGGACCTATTAAGTAGGGTACTTGATCAAATCTTGAAAGAACAAAAAGCTAATAAAAACCAATTAACAAATTAAAAAATATTAAATGCTGATTTTATTTATCCATTTGTAATTAATGAATATCTAAAAATGGAAATTCCAAAAATCAAAATATCAAGCCTTTTATCATTGCTTTTATGAGTTGTTAAGCTCTTCCAAAAGATCCCAAAACATCTAATTTAAGATCCATGCCTAGTAATTGAAAATAATAATTACATGATAACTTTTAACTCAATTAGATTTAGTCTCAACTCACCTAGGGTTAGCTTGAACCCATTCCATGTTTAAACTCAACCTTAACTCACATAGGGTGAGAGTTAATTATTAAGGCTATAAATACAAGGCCATACCCCTTCATTTCTAAGCTTGGATATTTTAGAGTTATTATTCATGATTTTCTCCATAAGCCTCATGAAAGTAATGTTACCATGCCCAAATCTTAAGCTAAGAAATCGAAACCAAGGTGCCAAGGAAAGATGAAAACAAAAAAAATCCATTAATGAATATTTATTTATGCAAAAATTGATCAAGCCATTTGGAAGCTCTAAGGAAGGTAAAAGAGTGTATACTTTTATGTTTTAGTTATGTTTTTATATGTTAGCTTTTTTCTAAGATCTCCCTAGTGTCTAGGCTATAGCTGTTAGGATTTTAGTGTGTTTATTTCATTTATTTTATGATACTAACACAAGACTAACCTCTCCTATATTTCAATCCTTGTTCACAATGTTATCATAACCTTTGTTACATAATGCAATACAAAAATATAGTTGTATATAATACTATCATTAACCACTGCTAAATAATTTAATAAATCAATACAACAAATGATTAATAGTTCCAAAATTAATTAGCTCTTGAAATAGCCATGAGTAATTAATTTTTTTTTTGATTTTTTGTAAAGAGGGAGAGCATCATCTTGGTGCATTACCTCCAACCATAAACTAATGCTCCCTTACACACCTCCCACTAGGAGTGGCCCTTCCCTTCATGAAGGGCTAGATAATGGGAATGAAAACATTAAGAACTAATTGAGAATAGTGTGAAAGTATAATAATCATTACATGCATTAATTGTATATACCATGGATACACCTCTATCTGATATGACTTCAATCAATCATGTAAACTAGAAATTATAGTGGAAAAATAATGTACATAATTATAACATTACTTTATCCAAAGTATTTTTATAATTATCAGACTTCATAAGAAACTAGGTCATAGTCAACATCAACCTTACTCTCTTTCAAAAAATACAATCATCTTTATCTTTTTTGTTAACTGATGATGGGTGACTTGTAATGAGGCTCCCTACCTATTACTCATCATCCATTAACAATAAGGATGACTACTTGGTACTAACCATAATTAGCATCAATCATAATGAATTCACACCAAACTTTCTAAATAATATACATGTCAAGATGTTATTTAAAATTATTTCACACAAAAGTATAAGAATCACAAGCATTGTTTAAACTATTAAACCATTTCAATAAACCCCTTAATATGCTCATCATACTAGCATACACCCCCAGTGTAAGTTGTATCACCAAAAATTATACACTATATAATATCTTACATCATTATTCTTAATAATAACAAATTTATTTCCATTCACAACATTATAATCACTCATACATCTCTATGTTAGATAGTGAATTCATTATAGATTTTAGTGTAATTACATACTTGAAATTCTACTACTTAACTTTATTTTGGTCTATGTTCAATTAAAAAAAGTGGAATTTTTTATAGTCTACAAGTAGCCTACTGACCTATGAATCTTATTTGCAACCATACCTTTTAAATAGTCTCATAACCCATATAAATATCTCATACTAGTGATAATCTCATCAAGTTTATATTTTTATTTAAAGTTGTATTCTATCACATAAACAACATTAAAAATGATTAAATGTTTTAATTAAAAGATCTTCTTATTACAATTTATAATGAATGCTTGCCAATCTATACAATAAAATAACACAAGATGGATTAAATCATACATCTGAAAACCATATAGTCTTCAAATGCCATTTATGCTTTTCTTATTAACATTAGTAAAATATTCATATAGAAATAGCCAAATCCATATGGTGTCATGAGCCTTAGTTATTTCTAAGATAGTTTAATATCATATATATGAGAAATATATGAATTGGTTACCCACTCCACCACTAACCCAAGCTACAATAACTTCTTATCTTAGTCTATTTTTATAAGCATGTAGGTAGTTGATCCAACTACGATGAGGTCTATATCAATTTAATTAATACCAATTTAACCATTATTAGTATTAAGAATATATAAAATTTATGACTGAGTAAACTATAATTTAGTACAACATAGTGAGATATCACAATATAGTTTCTAAGGTGAATGAAATAGGTGTCAATAACTAAATAATGTAAGTTTTTCAACCCATTCATCCTTTCCATGAAAAATATTATTCTTAAAAAGTTCTTCACTACCTTTAATGGATCCATGGTCGATAGCATACAACCTAAAAATGAATTCATGGTCACAAAGGAAACTTAGTTTATGGCCTCAATAAAAAGTATCATAATCATAAGTATAAATTACCTCCAAAAAGATTTAAAACCATCAATGAAAACACAAGATCATATTTCCTATAAAAATGTTCTAAACCCATCAATAAAAACATAAAAATATACTACCTCCGAATGGTGTCAAAATCATAAGGACAAAGCATACATTCCACCAGTCAGTATCAAAATCACAAGGATGAAACATACAACCACCACTTAGTATCACAATCTCAATAATAAATCATTTAGATACTAGTCAATATCAAAATATCAATAATAAAACATATAGCCACCAATTGATGCCATAGTCACAAAAATGAAGCATATTTCCACCAATCATTGTCACAATTATGCAAATAAAATATACATCCACCTATTAGTGTCATAGTTGCAAAAATGAGGGTATCAACGTCATAGTCACAAAACAAAATATGAAACCATTAAATAATACCTTAATTTACCCAAAAACATAGGTACCAACAATATATTATGGTTTGTATATAATATGATAAAGAAACTAAGTAAAAATAATAACATTTGAGCTTTGCCACTAAGATAGAAAATAATAAGCAAGAGTGAAAGTTTATAACTACCTAATTAACCTGTGAGGTTGGGAGTTCCTCTTCTATGCATACAAATGTGAAACTACAGCCATTTCAATTGAAAATTAAAGTTCATAAGTTCTAAACTGAATGAAATATTTATTCAATTTTTTTAGCTACTAGGGTTTCATTATGCCTAAAAATATGTATTGTTTTTTTCTCTTAAGACTTACACAACTCTTTTTGAATAGTAGTACCACAACCCTTAACCAAAATAATAAGAATTTCATACCTAAAAATAATATATTATATTTTTCATGTATGATGGTGAAATCAATAATTTTATTCCTAGATATGTCATCCATTACCAACCTTTCTCACTTATCCTCCCTCTCCATTCCTTTCTCATTTTTCCTCTTAAGGTTTTTTCCCTAAGCTTTCAATAAGAGTCACATGAATTTGTCCTTACACATAATCCATTAATTCTTGCATGATCCCCATCCTTCTCCAAGTAATATTGATTCATTTCACTAATTTTGACTCTATTCCTATGGTTACACTATGAGTTCCACCATTAAAAGTGGAATCCAACTCTTTTTCTATCAGGTCATCATTGACTTGATTTTAGAAAACCTAATCCACATTATCCTCAATCAATGATTAATTTAATTGACCCAAAAATATTTTAACTTTGGTAATAATAGTCATTCTATGTCCCCCACCCATGTTCAAATAATCTAATAATACCTATCACTCCACCAAGAGGGGATTTGAGTTATTCATAATAAACATACAAAGGTTCAGGATAGAAATGTAAATGTCAAGCCTTACTTATTAAATTTCAAATGATTACTTGATAATTTAAGGCTAAGATTTTGTGGTAAATCAAGGGTATGATATTTTCAAGCAAGTTAAAAACATAGGTTATGATACCATCACAAAGGACTGAAGGAACATGTAATAGACACCATGGTCATAAATAGTACCAAGTTAATTTCTAACCCACAATTTAGTGTAACAAAGTATGATATCCAATGTATAATAATATAACTCAATAAGTATTCAAGTAACATGAGAATTTAACCTATAAGTAAAACTAAATATAATCATACAATCACAATCTAAATGTATCGACCATTTAAATTAGTAAACACGCATCATAGTAACTCAAGAATAATATAGTTATCACACATATAAATAGAAACACCGTAAAATGATATACCACTCAAGAAACTATGTGAATGTGTGGTTATTATCAATTTGCTTTTTATGCCCCTAGCTACCATGATTTTTCACCCTCTCCCTTATGATTCCCTCCCTAAGGATTCTACTATGAGGTAATGGATATGATATCATGCATCCACCTCAGTTAGATAAATAGCATAATTAGTTCATCATCATAATCATAAATCAACTAAAAATATTAACATGGATTAATGTATTAAATGAAATATTACATTTATATCAAAATTATTGAAATAATCACATCAACATATAATTTCCATAACCACTAAAATGTTGTAAAATTATATTTAAAATATGAGCATCAATATCTAAGTAATAACAATAGTAACAGTCCATAATCTCTAATTGTAAAATAAATCAACATTGTCATTATAGTTTTTCACTAGGGTAAAACATGATGTAATATCCCTCCCCTCTTGGAAAATTATTATCTCAATGAAATCATTAAAATAAACATACAATATTTGTCAAAAAATTTAGCATGATCAATCAATCAAATAAATGAGGAAATAATTTATATAACTCCTTTTAATTATTTCAAATATTACTTTTCTAAGAAATATTGATATTAGTAGACCTTAATTTTAGCCACTGGTTTAATGCATATGTAAACTCTTGTGAGTCTTAAGTATATTGGTCCTATTACACCTTAAATTAATCCATTACTCTAATGCACAAGTGAAATCTTGTGAGTCTCAATTATATTGGTCCTATTGGACCTTAAATTAAGCCACTACTCTATTACACAAGCTTTTTCTAGCTAACAATAACTTACCCATCTGATACTAATAATTAGCTATATTTCCTTATCTAGTGAATATGAAAGTAATAACTTAGAAATATTTTCATTAAACATGGATTTTAATGAAAATTATATGGAATCCTTTTTTTGGCATCCAATTCAATAAAGCTAGTAAAATAGGTTGACTTCAAACAATGTCAAAATAATCTAAAAAAATGAAGTAGGATAGTTATACACTAAATGGGAATGGGTGTGTAAATTCCCCCTAAGTGTTTCAAAGAATGTATAGATCTACCTCTAAGGTAATCATGTAAATTTATAAGGATTATCCATGTATGTTACATCATTAATTTAGCCCATAAAAGAAATAATTTTAGTAATAAAAATGGTAGAAGTGACTACACAACTAAGATTTGTAAAATATAACTCAAAACTTAAGGATTCATTATTGATCTTTGTCATAACCAATAGTGAAAACAATGAGTTCCTCAGATAATTTTTAATTATTATTAATGATTTATTAAGAACATGAGGTTTTCTTTAGCAATTTGAGCTCCTAAGCTCATCCTACTATCTATTTAAGATTCATAGATATCCATGGGAACAAGCCAATAAAACTAAGGTTCATTATAATACATTCACCAAACCAATAATTTTCATTAGAGCCAAGCAATTTACTATCTAACCTTAGTTAACTCACTGAAATAGATAAGGGACTTGAAAGACATTAATCTTCACACAACTCATTATAGCATAATTATTTTATCTTTATTTCATTTTTGAAAAATTATTAATATCTTGTACCAATAAGAGGTCATTGATCAAACAAAAATCCTTACTCATCTCATAGCTTAAGAGAGATTTACTCTGCTTATTTTTAGGCAACCATCTATGCTAATCCTTCATCATACTATATTGTGTAAACTATAGTAGGATTAAGGAATAAAAATTCGTCATATGTTGAATCCCAAACTACATTGGAGTCTCAATATCAGTTCTACATTTAACCACATATGAGAACATGAAGTTAAGAACAACATGTTCAATTAGTAATAATAAAAAATTAATTTCAAGTGAACTAAACCAACATACACCATCAAGAGAATTCATGACTTTGCTTGAAAACTAAAGCATCTTTGTCATGGCTAAGCAATCACTATCTATCTAAAGATATAGCTTATATTTAAAATAATATAATTCATGAAACATAATATCATAATTTTTCCTATTAATAAGATTATAACATTCTATCAAAAACAATAGTTCAAACTTCAAAAATATTCAATGCTTCTATACCACTATCACACCTTTGTCAAATTTTAGAAATGTAATTAACATAGCAATCACTTTAAACTTTATTAATAATTTAATAATAGAATCAAGTAGTAGGGTATAGAAATAATAAAATTATTATTACTTTGTTTACCTTCCATTCTATTAGTTAATTATTATAATATAGTTATACCATTGAAAAACAATTCTATTCATTCATTCAAGATTGATTAACATGCCTAACACACTCACCAATGTGCCATATATTGGTGGTAATAACTCAAAAAAAAATTGAGAATTAATTTTGGAAGGAATATTTGGATACACATAACATCCATATACTTACAATATATAAGCAGGGTAAATCACATTCTATGTTAGGGTAGCCCTTAGTCTAACCCCCTATATTTCAACATGTCATATGCTAAATGCTATCAATTAAAGAGATAATTTATATGCCTAATAAAATAGTTACAAACCTACACAGTCCAATCACATAATGTGTTTTCAACTAATACTTTTTAGGAATTCTTGATTAAAAATGTCAAGAAGAAACATTCAACCAATTTACACGATAAAGTTTTGAGTGTATTAAAATAAGTTGCAATGATGCTAAGGATCAATAAGAGTTATTTCAACTAAAATTAAGTTAATGGTTACTTTATCTAATCAACCTTTCCAACTATAAATCAACATATTATTGTGTACTAAGCCAATGTAGGTTTCATTATAAAAATAGATCCTTCAGCAACTAACAAGGTGTTGCTATATCAAATTTTTACCTCATTGTTTTATAATGTGAATACCTTAAGCAAGTTTCCTTTTTAAAAATTTAATGAATCCAAACCATAGTTTAGTTCTATCAAAATAATTAATTTTGATCCCAATATAACAAATAAGATAAACAAAATCATATTTCATAACAATATTAAAGCACAATCACATCATATGAAGCAATTTTTAGACATTTGGTATGGAAGGGATAATGGAAAAATGATGTAATACAAAGGTATGAAACCATGTTTGTCTCAATTATCAATGGATAATACTAATAATAAATATTTTATCTCATATTTTATTTGACTATGTATCTATTATATAATGAAACTTAATGAAGCAAGTGTTGCTATGACCAGACAACATACAATGTCTTTACACAAGATCCATAATAATGACAAGTAGTCCCAATGACTTACAAGTCATGGATATGAATCTGATTAATGAATATGTTCATGTAACAAAATTAAAAGCATACAATACTCATTAATCATATATATTATATTTTTAAAATATTAATCCACATAACATAATGATCAACTAAGGTTCATAGTCCATATTACATATATACTACCATTATCTCAACCAATAATAAGGGTTATCCATATAAATTATAATATAATCATCAATTACACAAGTATGAGAAGTTTTATTACAACACTGAGATGGAAATATTCATAGTGGCTAATGGTGTTTCACAAGGACTATACCAAGTATATTTATGTGAGACATAAACAAGTTTAAGACAGAAGACAGAAGAAAAACAAGTTCATCATACGATAAACACCAACTATTCTAAAAATTAATTTTATCTAAAGAATACTAACACTCCATCTTGGGTTATTATTTTATCTATTCCAATCTCCAAAAACTTAATAAATACCACTCAAAAACCCTAACAAACAAGACAGAAGAAAAACAAGTTCATCATACGATAAACAACCAACTATTCTAAAAATTAATTTTATCCAAAGAATACTAACACTCCATCTTGGGTTATTATTTTATCTATTCCAATGTCCAAAAATGATTTATTAATTAATGCAAGGATAAGAATATAAATTCAAAGATGCCAGGTTAGGGTTAGACCCTTTTCACATAACCTAGAGTGCACTAATCAAACATAATGCAGGATGGGCTAAAAATGTAGTTTGAAGTTTTACATATACCCATACAAAACTCTTTATTCCATAAACATAATATAATAATTTACTCATATTGTCTTGGTTTGATTGATTTCCATCTACATTACCCCTTACATGAACCGTACTCTTCCTAATTTTTAGTTAGGAATATGCCAACACTAGTGGACTCATTAGGTTTGAGCATTTCAACCTACACTCTAAAACCACATATTACATTTGGATAATTAAATTTACCATATATATATATATATATATATATATATATTGTCTCATCATTAGTTTTTAGTTCATTTAGTTTAGAGACATTAAAGTATTATCCTACTTTAACATAGTAAAATCAAATTAATAAACTTCAAGTTATTATAAACATTAATTCCATTGAATCGGATCTTATGCAAAAATTAGTCCTTTCAAAGCTTAATGATATAAAACTATATAATATCAATCATCCTAGTTGTTCAGTGTAACAAAGTATTATATCCAATGCACATTACTACAACTGAACATTGGTTATCAATTAAAACTAATTATTATAACATGCATATAAAACAACTAGGTTTTAGCTATATAACACAATAAAACATCTTAACCAAGGTTAAAATCTAAAATTAATCATCAGCTAGAAGATACATTAAGGTAAAATAACAAACATTGAATATTATAAAAACCTTTTTTGTATAATGCAATGCATAAATACATTTGTCTACAGTGTTGTCATCAACCACTATTAACTAGTATAATATATCAAAATAACAAATGATCAATAGTTTTAAAGGTGATCAACTCTTGAAATAGCCATGAAAAATAAATTATTATTGGTTATGATAATTTTTTAGGAGGGAGAGAATCATCTAGGTGCTTTACCATAAAACAAAAAATGTTGGTCTCTACACACTTCCCCACTGGGATTGTCGCTTCCCTTAATGAAGGGAAAGATAATGATGATGCAGACATCAAGAACCAATAAAGAATAGTTTTAAAGTATAATAAATATTGGATTCATCAATCATATTAACCATGGATACATATATATCTAATATGAATTCAATCAAACATATAAACTAGAAAGTATAATGGATAGACAATGTAATAACTATAACATTATTTTAGACAAAAAATTGTTACACCCCACTAGGATAGCTAAAAGATACACATTTTTTAAAAAATATTTCTAGTATGATTAATTACATCTAACAATTTACAACTTGAAAACTAAATGTTTCAAAAACATTAGATGCTACAATCACATTAGACCATTAGAAAAGCAACCCATTTAGTACTCAAGTAGTAAACTACTCTATGCATTGTAAAACTATCCATCATGTACTAAGATAATGAAGAAAATATTACACAACTGTTAAATTCCATACATCAGTATTAATTGAGTTTACAACCATTGTTGTTTACATTTTAAGAATATTATACAAATACACATCCACTACTATGGAGCTACTTGTGTGTGTGTGTGTGTGTGTGTGTGTGTGTGTGTGTGTGTGTGTGTGTGTGTGTGTGTGTGTGTGTGTGTGTGTGTGTGTGTGTGTGTCTATATATATATATATATATATATATATATAAGTATAAAATGAGCTACATAAGCAACTCTATGATCTAACACATAGCTTGAGTGTATTTTCATGTAGTCAAATCAACTGACAAAGGGAGAACATCATTTGAGTGCTTTACCTCTAACCACAACCCAATGGTATCCCTCAACCTCCCTTCTAGGAGTGGCCCTACCCTTCACATATGGGTAGATAAGAGTAGTGTGGATATCGATAAAAAACTAGAACCCATGTGAGTACTAACACTATTGCATGTAGTAATCAATAGAACATGGAATTCATTCCTTTATCTAAATGATATTAGAAATACATGTAAACTAAAAGTATAGTAAAATGATGATGTCTTATCTATGACATTACTTATGCCAAATATTTCATTATATAATTTAGATTTATTAATTTGAGTCATTTTCAATCACATAATACTCTTTACTACTAAATCATGACAAAATGAAATCAGGTGTTACGTATATGAGTTACCCACTAGGATAATCATATATGTACCTCCTATTATATAAACAAATTCTATAATTAAAGATTCAAAAGTAGAATAATGAAATACTATGCACAGTGAAGATATATACATTTGTGAATCAAGACCCCTATTTAACTCCATAACAAATATGTTTATTAAGATATAACAAGAATCAAGTTTTTATATGCTTTTATCCAAAAATATATTTCTATTATAATCCCAATAAGTACATTTAATACTAATATGCATCCAACATGAAATTTGCATACATTATAAATTAAATGATGTAATAATTATAAGTAAAAAATCCATTATCCATTAATCAGCTTATTTCATGACAAATAGAACAAGAATCAATTCATTTATGCTTTCATCTCAACATTACATTTTGTTATAATTTTAAAAAGTATATCAAACATAAATATATAGAAAACATGAATAACACCTCTTGTCAACACCTTTAACATAATTATCATATAATCAAAGTCAACATGTAACCAAATACAAACATATATTCTTAATTATACTGCAATACATTGTAGAAGAAAACTATGTTTGAACTAAGTAACATTTTGTAATTATTTTTCATACAAGTATATTATATGTTTACATATTAAATTAATCTTAATTCCATCGTATAATCTAATAAGAAACATAACTATTATTATTTTGTTTCTTATATACTTTTCAACCCACTACGTGCAAACTTAATCTTACTTTATTATACTAGATATCCTCATATAATTATGAATAACTATCACTAATAATTTCATGAATATGTTCATTTAAATTAGCCATTATTTAATATTTTATAATGACAAATATATAGAAATAGGGTCCTTAGTATACTATCAAGCATTTATAATTTAACTCAAAATATATTCACATAGAGGTAGTCTTACTTACATATGCACGAGCACATGCACATGCACGTGCATGAATAACACACATGCACACACACACACACACGCACGCGCGCGCGCGCGCGCACACACACACACACACACACACACACACACACACACACACACACACACACACACACAATCATAACTTTGGATCATCATATTTATTCACAAAATTCTACCTTTATCAATTATGAATCCTATAGGTCTATACAACCTTCCTATTTAGTTTGCAACTAGTAAATGCCTTGAAGTTAATCCTATAGGTATATTAAGGAAATAGATATAAGTTTAAACTCAACATCAAGTAGAGATATCCATTATACTATAATTTACATATAAAGTCCCATTGGCCATATCCTAAAGGGTTTTAAAGATATATTCTTAATCTCAGGTTCCACAAAATATCACACACAAACTTGTAAATAACCATTCTATATTTAAAAAGTTTCCAGGTCTCAATGTGTTAAAATTTACTCCATATGTATAAATATTGTGTGTGTGTGTGTGTGTGTGTGTGTGTGTGTGTGTGTGTGTGTGTGTGTGTGTGTGTTTTATCATAACATTGGATCATCTCAAATTTATTTTCATAATTATACCTTTATCAATTATGAATCTTACATGTATATACAACCTTCCTATTCAGTTTTCCACCAGTAAATGTCTTGAAGTTAATCATATAGGTATATTAATTAAATAGATATAAGTTCAAACTTAGCATCAGGTAAAACTATCCATTCTTCCATATTTCACATAAAAAATGCTATGTACCTAGGGATATGATATATTATTGTATATGGGTTGATGGATATGTTGACATGTGGCACATATCCCCCTTAGTAGTTATATGGGTAATGGAGTAACTTGTGAAATTAGTGAATTGGGTAATGGTCAACCTACATTGGGATTAAGAGGTTACCCATCCATTAGAGCTATATATAAAGGAAATAATTATCATTTTAAAGATATCAAGTAAGTATTGAGTCTTCTATTATAAGAGGATATTGGAGGTTGTCCCCTTGAAGAGACATTGTGGAGTTATTCCTTCCTAAAGGAGTGTTTTTGGTGTTGTCCTACCTTAAGGGTATTCTACATATATTAAATATTTTGACATCTTGGCCCACCAATATCTATTGTTTTGAATTGATCTTTACATTATTTCTCAATATTATAAGTGTGGATCATAACTAGTGGTATCAGATCCTCCACCTGGGTCCAAGTCATGGAGCGGGTGGTTATCCCAGCATGGCAGTGTTCATTTTGGGATCGTACATGCATGGATCCTAGTGTTATAGGTGAGAATATAGACCAAATTTTGGGATTTAGAAGCATGATGGGATGTTATGATCATAATGGGTAGATTTCACTAATGCCTCAAGGTTTTGGTGTAGCAGTTCATTACATGTGGTATTAGAACCTCCACTTGGGTTCAAGTCATGGAGTGGGTGGCTATACCAGCATGGTAGTGTTAATCTAAGGTTAATACATGTAGGGATCCTAGTGGTATGGGTGTAAATCTAGCCTAGAGTTTGGGATTTAGAAGTATGGTGGGATGTTATGATCATGATGGGTGGATTTCACTAATACCTCAAGGTTTTGGTGTAGCAGTTCATTACATGTGGTATCAAAGCCTCCACCCAAGTTCAAGTCATGGAGTGGGTGGCTATGCTATCATTTCAATGTTCATTTAGGGCTCATACACATAGGGATCCTAGTGGTACGGGCATAAATATAACATAGAGTCTAAACTTCGAAAGTGTGGTGGGATGTTATGATCCTGATGGGTAGATTTCACTAACACCTTGAGGTTTTGGTGTAGCAGTTTGTTATAAAAACTCCCATTAGCCATATCCTAAAGGGTTTTAAAGAGATATTCTTAATCTAGGGTTCCATAAAAGATTAAAAATAGACATGTAAATAGCCATTCTATATTAAAAAAGTTATCAGGTCTCAATGTGTTAAAATTTAATCCATACATATAAATATTATGTGTGTGTGTGTGTTTTTATAAAATATAAATATGATTTAAAATTTTTGGGAATATTAGTGTATTATTCCTAATTTAGTTAAATGGTCTGAGTAGTAAAACCAGTAAATAAATATGCAATAATTAAGCTACTAATTTGTGTAAACTAGATTGCAATTTTGACCTTTCTAAAAATAGTAATAAGAGATGGAAAAGAAGACTTAGCTAGAAAATGACTGATACAACTCAAAAAAAGTATGATATTCACTATGAAGAACCAGGACACTATCACAAACTAATATTTGGTCTTCATTTTATAATTAGATAAGAGCACAAAAAGTGGATACGAGTAACATTGATGTTGTAGTCCACCTTTACCTCTATTATCTTGAGGATCTAAGCTTTTTGGGTTTTATTCACCAAGTCCATGTGACCTTATCCATGAAGTTTCAATAGCTAGATTTTTTTAGAGATCCATATAGAGAATATTTTCTCTTTAAACCATATGTTTCATTATGTTTTGACCAATTTCAAGAAAGGGGGAGTTAGTGTGTGTAAGATTCACTGGACATGGATCCACACCCCTTATGTGGGCATGCAACCTACATACCAATACTTCAAAGAGGGATCAATCCATATATAGTTCTCTCACTTGATGTGATTTATACAATTATGTGTATGAAGATGTAAAATGCTAAACTATATGTACTTGAGATGGTTAGGGACTAGTGTAAGGATTTGAATAATCTTGTAAGTGTGTTGGTTAGATGTATGTAGAGAATAGGGAAGATTAATTGAATAATATTACTTATATTTTTTCTTACTTAGTGATAATTTCCAACCCTTTCCAAATGATCTTTGAATGGGCTTTTATAGGGATCTATTGGTCATGGGTTGAATGTGTTCACATTAGGCCAATAAGGAGAAGGATGGGGAACTAGAATAAATTGATCATTAGGGTAAAAAATGGAATTGTACAACAGTGTCAAAAGTGGACAAGAGTGGCACTGGTGCTATAGTCCTAGTGTGGCACTATTGTCCTAAGTAAATGGGACTTGAGGGATGGCTATGCCATGGAAAGAGGGGTTTGGCTTAGTTGGGATCAAGTCTAGAAGGCTACATATGACTGGGAATCAATGAAAAGATGCCTATGAGGGTCATAAGAGTAAGCAAGTGGGACCTACGGGTTGGGTGTTATTATCCATGCTCAAGTTACCATTTTTTGCATTTTATATGACTACATTTACCCATACCTTTATTCTAGTGATGCAACAAAGTGAAATACTAAGATAAATGAAAAATAGAAAGCATACCTAAACTTACATATAATGGTGAAGCTCATGAAGCTCTGTGATGCTGGGTGTGCATAGAGAGAAAAGTATAAATTTGATATAAAAACAAAGAGTAAATTAATTCTTACTAAATACACTATATCTAAAATAAGAATGTACAAGACTAGTTAAGAGAGAGAGGAAGAGAAAGAAATGAATACACCTCATTAGGTACATGGACCAATACAAAACATGTTGTGATGTTGAGTGATTACTGAGTAATGTTGGATGATGTTGTACCAAGAATAATATCATGAATGGAGTTGAGTGCTCAATTCCTTAAGAGTGGCTCAAGAATGCAAAGGCTATTCCTTTAGATCCATCATCACCCACTAAGTGAATCTAGGCAATCATGTGTGTGTTAATCTATGTTTGGACTATGTGTCCAATCCCTCTAAATAGGTGGCTCAAGAATACATAGGCTAACTAGTCTTTGGGCTCCATCATTGCCCTATGAAGTGAAGCTATGAACTGATACTAGTATAAAATGTGTCATATGAGATGGATCCTAAATCCCATAAATGTATTGTGATCTGAAAATGTTGGTGTAGATATCTAAATGTATGCTAGAAACTAGGCCACTCTTGGCCACTCCAAAATATGGAGATTAGGCTTGTATGAAAGCCACTCTAAAATTGGTGCACTAGGCTTATATGAAAACCACTCAAGAACTCAAGATTATGGAAGTTAGGCTTATATGAAAGCCATTCTAAAATGATGTCAACCACCTATAGATGGAATAAGGAATGAAACTATTGAGGATGCTTAGGTAATACTGAGCTCAGAAAGGAAAATAAAACAAATGTGCCACACACATTACCCCCAATCACTAGTGTGTAGAACATGGATTCTAATATGGAAGTCATATCAACTATTGTATCTAAAACTAGAAGTGAGATCCATCATGTTGTGCATCATGCCCCCTATATCTGGATTCTATGAGAAAAAGTGTACTGAAAACTATTGATTTTGAACTGGTCTGAATGTGCAAAATTATAGTTAAACCTACTTTTTTGCCTACTTCTAGATAGTCTAGTTTTGTTGTTGTTTGGATAAGAGCACTAAAAGTGGATACTAGTGGCATCGACACTGTAGTCCAAGTTGGGCGATGTTGTCTTAGGCCAAATTTGGTAACTATTTTTATATTTTCACTATCTACTTGGTTTATTTTGACTATTTTGATGTTTGGTTATTGTTTTGGGTGTGCTAAAAAATCATTTTTTAACTGTTAGGAGCTCTGATCTCTATGACAAAACCCCTATTTATTGCCCCCTCTTTTGAGGGTAGTAATGAAGACCATACAATGACTACCCTAAAAATAAAGAGCCCTATAAGTGTGTTATGTTGTAAAGATACATGATATAGTAATGATAATCGACAAAATATCTCAAGATATAGCATGATTTATATTAGCAATTTTTAGATCAATAATGGTATGCCTAAATGGATATAATAATGTAATAATATGTGAAAAGCCTAGTAGTTTTTAGTTAGAGGGATAGAGCATCATGTCCATCATGGCATCCAAGACAACAAGATAATGCATGATGTGGATCATGGCATTGCAAACAATGAGAATCAAATAAGCAACAAGCACATAAAGCAACAAGTAAGAAGTATATAAGGGTGGCCAAGGGGCCACACAAATAAGGGACATGGGAACATGTCACTCATACTAGAAGGCAAGTATATAAGGCATGATCAAATGCCACATACACATATAATTGAAACAAGTAAGGTTGGCATGGAAGCAACAATCACATAGAAGAGTATAGGCATAGGACATTAGCAAATGTCCTAAGTCACACACAAGACATAGAAGCAAAGGACATTGGAAAATGTCCTAAGGCACATATAGGAGACAATTAGGAACTGAGAAATGCAATCACATCTAGCTACATAAATTAAGAAAGGAAAGCATGTAATAATTAGAAATACAATCACATATAACTAGTCAAAGAAAGAGGGAAAGTATGTAAGACATGTTAGTATAAGACTATGTATATGATAAGAAACACATAAGTTCTATATACTAGTGAGTGTTGATAGAGTAGTATATGTAAGCTAGTAAATAATGTACATCAGCATGATAACTAGAGTGTGTGGTGTAGGAATAACATAACCTATTTGGTGTAGTCATGTAGAAGATGCCCCTTGTGGGTATATATCAATGTGTGTCTCAAATGTAAAATTAGGATGCCCCCTCAATGGGTAGAGTGAAGGAATCAAGGATCTAGAAGTCACTACACAAACTTAAATAATATCAAGTGAAGCATGGTAATGTAGATAAATTGATAAAAAAATAGAATATAATAGAAAATGCAAGTCTAGCATTTTAGTAATGTAAAGCATGGATAATGCATACAATCAATTTTTTTTGGTGTTTTGGATTTATTTGTATGTTTTTATATTTTGAAATATTTGAATCTTTTTAAATTTTTGATATAATTTATGTACAATCAAGATTTAGAAACTATGTACAGGTAAGTTGGGAAAGAATGATACTAATCAATGAGTCTCATGGGAGATTTACTATCATGGTGTCTTGTATCAAGGAGAGGAATCATGTGTGATCATGAAGCATGATGGAAATATTGAGAATGTGGCTCAAAAATCTATATATGCTATAAATGCTCTAAAATATCCAAAGTAGAAACCAACTGTGGGGTCGTCCTATAGCTCTCAGAAGTGGATGTAACTATAAGGCTCTGAGGGACCCATCTGGTAGTAGGATAGGTTCTTTAAACATATACTCTGTGAGTAGATGCATAAGATATCAATGATACATCCTTGGGTGTGAGCATTGTAGTTAATAGTTGTCTAAAATCTTAAAGATTTGGTGTATGAACTCTCTATGATAGTGATAGATGCCTCAATTGTGTCTAAATCAGAACTAGAGGAGGAACTATAACTGGTGGTAAAACTAAAATTAGTGGCAAAACTAAAACTGGTGATTGTAAAGTAGAATATGGATTTGAAATTGTGAGTGGTAACTCAAATGGAACTCCACCAAATATCACAACTTGATTATCATGAATTAATTTCATGCATCTATGAATTGTAGAAAGGTACTGCTCAAAGTTTATAGATCCATGGTCGACCAAGTAACATATCAAATACTCCTACACTAAGAACAATAGTGAATGGTGTGGCCACATGTGTTAGACTAACATATAAAGGAAGTAAAATATTACCCAATGAATTCTATATGTGCTCATTAAATCCATTGATTATTGTGTCCATCTAGGTAATATCCTACTTAAAATATCCCAAATGCTATAATAATGTCATAGTACACATGTCCACACTAGATCCATTATCTATGAGAATACTATGAATAGAATGATTATGAATGTAATATCTAATAAAGAGTGCATGATAGTTTGAATCATCTTGGATGATTTCCTATTCTAAGAAGGAGATGGAAGGTCTAGATGAAACTCTAAATATGTATACACCAATCATGTTATTCAAATGATGTGTCTCAACTGAAAGTGCTTTGTATGTATCTGGTGGTGGATTTGTATGATATACATGGTGAACCCTTGATGTGTCCCTTGTTTCTTGTTTAGAATGATATGGGAAGAGATTTGAGAAGATTTTCAAATATTTATCTTATGTTTTCTTTGCCTGAGGAGGCTCAACTGAAGTGCCAAGATCAATATGATTGCCATCTATCAAATAATATATCTTGTGTCTCAAACTGATGCATCTATTTTTTGTATGGCCTGGTACCCTATTAAATTCACAAAATACATGTTGATCATATCCCCATGGAAGAGGCTTTATTGGGTTAAATTCCTAAATAAGAGGGAGATATATGATGTTACATTCTAATAGCTACTATAAAACTCTAGCTGGAGAAACTAGTAGATTGGTGAAGGTTCACCGAGGAGGTATTGATAAAATTACTAACTGAGGGGGCTTGGAATCTACATTAACTATCAATTGATTTTGACTCTTACTATCATTGAACTTGAATTTGTATGGAAACTTTGTTTTTACTCTTGTTTATTATTTATGAGATACTTGTGTACTTGATTTTTCCCATTAAAAACTAGCTTCACTTCTCTTTCCTTTAGTGTGTGACACAATTCAGTGAAGGAAGAGAATCTTTTGAACATAATTCATTCATGTAAAGCTAGTAGAAGACTCTATTTGAAGAGATCTTGTAACCCTTGATCAACTATGGGGCTAGTCATCTTAGCCAAAAAAGTCTTATATCGAAGAACATAGTCTATGAGATGCTCATTTAACCTTTATTTCTACTATGCAACTTGGGCATATGAAACCTTATCACCAATGTTAATGCTAAAATGAGCTAGGAACATGTCAGATAAAAGATTGAATGCATTGACTAAATAATTTGATAGACTATAGAACCATTGTAAAACATAGACCTTTAGGCTCTGTGGAAATAACTTGGTAAGTAGCCAATCATTTGGTACATAGTCCAAGCATGCTACATAAAAATCTCTCAAATGTGTCTCTGTATCACCCTTGCCATCATATAAAGTAAGCTTGGGTTGAACAAAACCTTGTGGCAAGGGTGTAAAAGCAATGTGATGTGCCAATGGTTTATGAAATAGAGCAAAAGAATCCAAATCCTACGTAGGTATAGAGTCACCTTGATAAATATGTATCACCTTAGATTAAAGAGATTTTATCTCTTACACAAGGGCTGCCACATCAGGAGACAAATATGTACTAGCTATAGTATGTGGCATAGAGGTAGGTTGAGCTTCTATAGGGGGTTGTTGAGATATAGTTACCCTCGTAGTATTATTTTTAACTAGTTACTCTGTGGCTTAGGAAGATCCAACTTGATTAGACTTTTTGATTTCCATGATAGATTATAAGATAAGAGTATAATCTTGGGGCTGGTCCCAGAGCCTTTTTTGAAAAATTTGTAGGATAAAAAATTTGTTGAGGACAACTTTATTATCAATAATTGGTGGAAGTGGATTAGTAATTGAATGTGGTGGAGCATGAAAATCAGTGTGTACATCATCATTATTATTTTCATATTGCTCATTATCATAGTTATCTTTATTAAAATTAGTGTAATCTAGATGTGTAGAATCTATAGCAGGAACCTAAGTTGGTTGTCTATCCATGGTATATGGTCATGTTTCCAAAATTTGGGTGAATTCAAGAGGATTACCACTAAGTATTGTACTTCATCTTAAAGGAAGAGGTGCAAGAAACTTAACTAGCACGAGGAAAACAACTTGGGTGATAATAAAAAAGATTAAACAAATGCAATCTAAACAAGGAACTTGAATATGCATAAAAAGGATACAAAGTGTGCACACATGTAAGGTGATACCTCAATAAACAAATATAAACTAGTATATTCAACTAGGGTTTTTGAAATATGATTATTTTGGATTTTACTAAGAATTTTTTTAAACTTAAAGTTTAATTTATGAGTGAGGTATGCAAGTAAAAATTCAAAAATTTATTGGAAAATTAGTGATTTAAAGGGAACTCGTATATGCAACTAAGGTTTGAAAAAATAATTATTTTTGAAAATTACTATGAAATTCTAAAATTTAAGGGGAATTTATGATTTTAATTTTCTAGTAAAAAATTAGGAAATTATTGGGAAAAATACCAGGACCTAGTATGGACAACTAAGGTTTGAAAGAAATTTATTACAAAATTTTAAAATTTACTGTTGATTTTTGAATTTATTATGCAAGTAAAAAATCATTAAAAATAATAAAAATTAGTAGAAAATTTACCCTAAGGTTTTTAAGCACAAAAAAAATAAGTCAAGTACACCAAATGATTTAATAATTTTGGGAATATTGGTGTATTATTCCTAATTTAGTTAAAGGCTCTGAGTAGTAAAATCAGTAAATAAATATGAAATAATTAAGCTATTGATTTGTGTAAACTAGATTTAAATCTTGAACTTTCAAAAAAATAGTAAAAAGAGATGGAAAAGAAGACTTAGCTAGAAACTTATTGATACGACTGAGACAAGGTCTGATATTCACTATGCAAGACTAGGGCACTATCACAAACTGAGATCTTGTCTTCATTTTTTAATTGGATAGGCGTAACAAAAGTGGACAAGTGTGGCACTGGCACTGTAGTCTACATATACCACTATTTCCTAAGGATTTGAGCTTTATGGGTTTTGTTTTTCAGCTCTATGTGACCTTGTCCATGAAGTTTTAGTAGATGGCTGTCTATAGATCTCCCTATAGAGGATATTTTATCTTCAAACCCTATGTTCCATTGTGCTTTTACCAATTTTGAGAAAGGGGGGTTAGTGTGTGTAAGATTCACTAGACGTGGATCCACACCCCTTGTGTGGGCATGTTGCCTACATACAAATACTCTGAACAGGGATCAAGCCATATTTAGTTCTCCCACTTGATGTGCTTTATGTAATTATGTGTATGAAGATGCAAAATCCTAAACTAGATGTACTTGAGGTGGCTAGGGACTAGTGTAAGGATTTTAATAATATTTTAAGTATGTTGGTCGGTTGTATGCAGATAGTAGGGAAGATTGCTTGAGTAGTCTTGCTTTTATTCTTGTTTATTTAGTGATAATTTCCAACCCTTTCCAAATGATCTTCAAATGGGATTTTATAGGGATCTATTGGCCATGGGATGAATGTGCTCACATTAGGCCAATAAGGAGAAGGATGGGAAATAAAGAAATTGACCATTGGGTCTTGAAATAGACTTAGATAAGAGCACCAAAAGAAAACAAGAGTGGCACCGATGCTATAGTCCTAGTGTGGTGCTATTTTCATGAGTAAATGGGACTTAGGGGGATGGATTTGTCATAGAAAGAAGGATTTGGCTTAGTTGGGATCAAGTTTGGAAGGCTATAGATGATTGGGAATCAATGAAAGATGCCTATGAGGGTCATGAGGGGCAAGCAAGAGGGACCTAAGGATTGGGTGTCATTATCCATGCTCAAGTACCAATTTTTGCAATTTATATGATTAAAATATATAACTAACAAGTTTCAAATATATTAATCATTACCATTCATTAAAATTCTTTAGTTAATGCCACCAAAAACTAGCTAAGGGTCAAAATTTATACAAAGAAGAACAACACTTAGAACTTATAACATACTTGACTCATTATACAGCCTTGAGTTTCTGGTTTTCAATCCTAAGCTAAAATAAATATGAAGGAATGAGTTTGTGTGTGTGTGTGTGTGTGTGTGTGTGTGTGAGAGAGAGAGAGAGAGAGAGAGAGAGAGAGAGAGAGAGAGAGAGAGAGAGAGAGAGAGAGAGAGAGAGAGAGAGAGAGAGAGAGAGAGAGAGAGAGAGAGAGAGAGAGAGAGAGAGAGAGGGAGGGAGGGAGAGAGAGAGGGAGAGAGAGAGAGAGAGAGAGAGAGAGAGAGAGAGAGAGAGAGAGAGAGAGAGAGAGAGAGAGAGAGAGAGAGAGAGAGAGAGAGAGAGAGAGAGAGAGAGAGGAGAGAGAGAGAGAGAGAGAGAGAATATGCATATACTCATGTATCAAGAATCTAAACATAGATAGACTCCAAAATTTGGTTCAAATATTCAAACTAGAATCATTAGCTATAATAGGAATGAACAAAATTCATAAATAAATAACACAAACCAATTTACTTCCCATCAAGGTTGGTTCTTGGGATGATAGGCTTGAGGATAGATTCAAACCCCATCCTTAGATATGTTGCCTTGAAAACCCTAAGATAATAGATAAGAATTTAAATGAAAACAATATGTATTCACCCTTATCAAAAACCCAATTAGTTTTATTTAAAAACAATAATGAAGAAAATGAAACTAACCTTTGATTTTATAAATCTTTTACTTAACCCTATTGTAGCTATTATCTGCTCCAAAACTTGAGATTCCTCTTCTTCTCCTTCTATCATGCTCTTTTTTTTCTCTCCATCCTTCTCATTTATTTTTATTCATGAACCTCTTACATGATTCCCAAAATTTACTATAACTTCTATGAGCTACTAACATGCAAATGACTTCCTAAATGCTTAACTAAAACTATGTGAAATTAATATCGCAGCCCTCAATTTTATTTCCAAACATGGCAGCCACATAGTCTTCCACTTTTATATGAATTCAACCCTATATTCATAATCATAACCAAAATAACAAGAACCCTAATCTCATCACATTTTTTTTTCATTTTCATCATAGCACAAACCCTTACTCAAATCCCCTTTTTGCCTTTAACCAAAACATCCAATGAGTAAAATAACTTGAAGATTCCAAAGAAATTATAACTTTATTTGAAAAAAGACCTTTACCAATACAAAAATTTGACATAGCAATTAAAATTTTAAATTAGGGTGTATTTTTCCCTTAATTCCTTTTTAATCCCTTTATTTCCAAAACATTGATTCTAATTATTTTACTTCTATATGACCCTAGACCTTGCCATTGAATCAATACCCTCATTTGAAATCAAACATAAGACAAGAAATATTCTCAATCCAAAGTAAGTCAAAAGTTTATATAAGTATACATATGTAAATAATAAGATAATTAGATATCCTAACCTAATGTAGGTTATATCGAAAAGACAACTATATGGAAAATCATGATATATCTAAACATTAGGATACACAAGAAATGACCTATTAATACATTCATGTTTCTAAAATCATAATACAGTGAAAATCATCATATAAAAATAATAAATTATCATGAATTTACAGGTTACTAAATCAAATAAACCAAGATTTAGATCATTAAATATAAGCATCATAGATGTCATTTCAAGTAGATTACAATGTGTGTGTATGGGTTCATTTCACTCATCTCTCTCAATCCCCATTGTATGTATTTGTTCCCCACTCTCTGATGATACTATCCCTCCACATTGTCAATGAGGGTAGAAATATCCTACATCTAACTCATCAAATAAATTTGTAATTAGCTCATATCATGATAATAATCAACATATAACCATAACAACTACTAAATGTAAGAAGTATGTAAAAATCATGATCATAAGCATAGTGTAGTATCTATCAATAGTAATATATCTATCAACCAAATAGTATATAAAAATCTAGATCAAAATAAACATGAAATTTTCCAATAATAAATATGCAATCCACTAAATGATGTCTCAAAAATCCATAGGGAAAAACTTGATGTGACATCCTTCCCCCTAAAATTGGTCATTGTCCCAATGACACTTATTTCAAATAAAAGCTCTAAAATATAACTAATTTCAACATTGTAAAATAATTTTTTAGTAGAAAATAAAAGATATCCAATAGAAAATCATGTAAATAGATGATGAAATATCCTCATAAACTCTTCATAGTCCCTCTCGTGTAGCACTATTTTCATAATATTGGTCCCATTAGAACTTGCACTATAATACTTCTCTATTCTATAAGCTAAGCTCATGAGTATTAATTATTCTAATTAGTTCTACTATGAGCACCCCTAGATCCCAAACCTATAATGCATTCTAATCTAGAACATGTGTAGGATCATAAATATATATTTTAAGATATAAAACACGAAAAACATTATGAATTTATGCTAGAGCTGGTGGCAATGTAAGCCTATATTCTACAAGATTGATTACTTATAAGACCTCAAAAGGCCCCACATATCTAGGTGATAGATTTTATTGATTTTCCAAAATTTATTATAATTTTTGGGGTTAAACACAAAAAAAATTTATCCCCAACTGAGATATTCATTGTTATTCTTTTTAAACCATCGTATCTTTTATTCATGTCATTGGCTTCTACCAACCTCTACCTTATTAATTTCACTTGATATTCCATTTTAATAAGCATGTTGGGTCCAATAACCACTATATCTCCTATTTTGTCCTAATTAATTGGAATTATACATCTCATACCATATAATTATTTGAATAGAGTCATCTTAATAGTTTATCGGTGTGAGTTATTTTAAGAAAACTCAACCAATAGTAGGTAATCTTCCCACTTGTATTTTTGGTCCATGTAATACATTATCAACAAATCCTCCAAGATATGATTTATCCTCTTTATTTGCCCATAAATTTCTATATGGTAAGTTGTACTAAAATTCAGTTGAGTTCTCAATGCTAAATTTAATGTTTGCCAAAAACTATAAGTCATCTCAGGGTCCCTATCTAAAATAATATTTTTAGTAAACCCATGCAACCTATAAATTTCCTTCACAAACCTCTTAAAAAACATAGGTGAATAATTATTTATATTACTAGGAATAAAATGAGATACCTTGGTTAGTTTATCCACAACCACCAATGTCACATCATTATGATTCTTGGATATAGGTAAACTTTGGAAAAAATCCATATTAAATACTTACCATTTCCATTTAGGTATTGAATGTGGGTATGAAAACCTAAATAAAAGAATGTGTTAAAATTTGAGTTGGATAGGTATCAATGATTCCATAGTGATGTCATGGAGGTTTCCAAGTGAGTGGATGAAGTGCCTTTATAGTCTAAGTGACAATGACAAAGCGTGCAATGTGTTTGTCCTAGTATGCTTGAAAGAAGCTTGGTTGATCTTTAGTTTTGGCATGGTTAGAGATATTTAGTGATGAGTATGATTATTTTAGAATGTGAAAGGGGTAATATCATAATTAAAAAAATTATTTGATTGAATTTTACATAATTTTATTTCATCTAGTTGATCATTGTTTTCATCTAGACATTTTGGGTCTAGT
>JARHVA010010684.1:82500-140574 GCA_037957365.1 Torreya grandis | reverse complement strand
CTTGCACCATTGGATTGTAATGTAAAAAGTAATACGAGCCTTTGATATACCTAGGCCAACTTTCCTACCAATTTCTACATGTTGTTAGATCATTAGTATGAATAAACACTAATCACTGATATAGATCAAACCTACCTTTATTTTTAGTCACCTCACATTGTTGGATCTCTACTCAGTGAATCTACACCATTAGATCTTGTCCAACATGTATCATTTTAAGGGATTTTAACCTAGGGACCTTCTGACTTGTTTGACCCTAGTTTGAACCATTGGATCTTGATTATTAGTATCTGAGCTCACGCAAACCATTATATCTTAATCAAATTTAAACTCATTAAGGATTTTCAAATTTGAATAGATATTTCATGGACTTTAAACTTGGAACTTATGAAAACATCCTACCATGTAGATCCAACTTTAAAGATCCATAACGTGAGATAGCAAGCTCGTACGAACATGAAATTTATAGGATATGATATTGGTATGAATAGCTCCATAGTGGTGAATTTTTTTATCTCATGATGCTTTTTGAATTAAAATACATAAATTTATTGGTCCATTCCTTATTCAGATGATGTCTTAATGATGGTTTGGTTCATTTAGACTTGTGCTTGATCTTTTACTTGAATCTCCAAGGCTTAGATAAACTCTTGAGGCTTGTACAAAAACCTACTTCATGCTCTTGAATTTTATGACCACCATGGAGACCTAATTTTTTGAATTTATACAATATATTATTTAAGTTAAAGTGTTTCAAAATATTTATAGGTTGAATGATATCTTTTCTCCTACTATTGGATCCTTTATTCAACATGAACTCTGCTCAGTTTCTTGATCCACACCAAGACCTCTGTAATATTTAGAGCAATGTCAAGTTCTATATGTGGGCCAAAATTGGGCCAATAGTTACAAAATTAAGGTGTTTAGATAAGGACACTTAGTTCTTATTTGGGACAAAGCATCTGAAACCTAAGGGAAAACATTAAAAATTCACACCTTTGTGGACTGGTCCTATCATATTATTGAGATACAAGGAAATAAAACCTTCAAGCTCAAGAAATTACAAAGAGAAAATTTCACATTGTCAACAAATGGGAAATGTCTCAAGTACTACTCCTATAATAATCCACTACAAGTCTACATGGAGTAATTTGTAAGACTAGTTAGGATTAGTGTAGGTAGGCTTAGGTTAAGTTTCTTTTTTGTTCCTTATTTGTACATAGTGCATGTAAACATTTGTTTGCTTATTCCTTGTTGGCTTGATTGTTTTGTGTTTCCTTTCCTTTATTTCATTCCCTACTTTCAATAAGTATTTTAAAGATATTCTTCAAGATCTAATACGTGTAATTGCTCAATAAGGTCAAAAAATCAAAAATGCAAGTATGAATTCTCCAAATGGTTGATCATGGATCTTGAAATGTGAGCTTGATGTTACAATTTCAAGAAATTAGTAAGGACTAATATCTAGATTAGTTGTTCTTAAAATCTTAAACTTTGCTCTTGATCCAAGTCTAATTCTAATAAGTATTACTTATGTAGGATGAAAGTTTAAAATATTAAGAAAAATTCATGTTTGTACTTAAAAAAATGTATTGCCTATGACAAAGTTTACAACCAAGGATGATTGTCTAAAGATCAAATATTTGTCAAAATCCCAAAACCTGGCTAATCTAGTTCCAAACCTTTATTATAAATCAAAACATATCTAAAATATACAAAAATAAGATATTCATTTCAATATTTAAAATATTTCTAAGAAAAGGTGATTCTGGTAATCTCCATCAGGGCTATGGATGCCTAGCTAGTAGTGGAGCAAGGCCTTGAGTGGAGCCAAAGGTATCTCTATTAAGGATATGTATTCTTGAATGGTAGTAGAGAAATTACCAAGCCTTACTCAAGCTAAATCGTGATTCTTAATGGATTTATAAATATGTTATAAGTTAATGTCAATGGTCAAGGTCATGAATCTAGAATTTGTTATCTAAATCTCATGGCAATCAGTAAGTGGAATCAAAGCACACACATAACATGGCTATGTTTTAATGTTTGAACCCACTTCTAAATATGTGAGACTTATCTTAATTATGTCTTGATCTTAATAATGAGAACTGATCATGTGGAATAAGTAGCCTAGTTATTAGTTTAAATCAAAGTCTCTAAATTCTAACATATTGTTATGTTTCTCCTAGAATTTATTGAGGTTAACATACCCATATTTCTAAAAATGGGGACCCTTATTTCAATTTTTTTCAAGTTTTTGAATTGAGTTGAAAGTGTCACTTTATTAGAGTTATTTATTTGAAGATCATCCACACCTAGTTCTCATATATCCTAGATTACATGTCTCCATTTGATCCTTATCTTGTTTTGCCTAATGTTACTAATGGTTGCTTTTGTGTTTCTAGGTTTCAGGGTTAATGGAGTCTCAAAATTATGTATAAGGTCTAGGGTTCTAATATTCAATGATAAATTGACCCTTTGATTATTCATTAGTTCTTTTTTTTTTAACTGAATTCATGTTTGAACATCTAGAAACCCTTAGTCTAATTATTTAATCCTAAGCCTTTTAAACTTAAAATCAAATTTATGCAGGGTCACTTTATTTAAAAATTATGTTGGAACACTTTATATTTATTTAAAACATAACTTGTATTTTATCCTAAGATTTTGTTCATGTTTATTAACATGAATAAGACCTTAGTATCAAATTTTAATGCTAAGTTCTTTATGACTAAAGACCCCCTCAATTATTTTATTATCTACATGGGATAATTAAATGCAAGGTCCTTTTATTACATTTTACACTTAGTCTAAAGTTTATCCAAAGATTTAATTATATTTATAAATACAATTAAATAATTAGGTTAAAGACTTTATCCTAAATCCTATACATTCCCTGAACCTTACTTATTTTATTTTTTTCACAATAATAGAAGGAACTAACAAAAGGATGATAAGTGGCAAGATCCTAGAGTTCAAATAAAATATTTATGGTTTGAGAGGACCCATACAAAGTAAAAATTTAAGTACCTAGAGTGATGATTCATGTTCAAGCAAGCAAGGATGATCCTACAACAAGAAAGGCATCAATAAGTTAAAGATCCTTCAAGTAAACTAATCATCCAATCACCTCCAAATCCATGAATCAAAATCCAATGGTACATGTTAATCCACTCAAATAAGGTCTAACAGTGCATAGAAAAGTCAAAATGTCAATAATCCCTATGAGCAAGTGTGGAGATGATAAGCGTCATGTTTGTAATTGATAGTTTAAATATTGATCACTATCCTAAAGATCAACTCTATATGGCTGAGGATACACATTTTGATCAATGGTGAGAATTAATTCAAATATTCAACAAAGCCTTGGGAAGAGTGAGAAGGTAACAAGTTTCATCATCATGGAAATTGAGTCAAGAAACCAATAGCTCATAGAGCAAAGAATAGAACCCAGAGGATCTATATCGATGACATGCATTGATCCATGAAACCACAATCTAATGGTGTTTATTGAAAGCTAACTTTTCAAAGAGCCCAAGGACGAATGAAAAGTTTCCATGTGGTGTAAATATATTGGCCTAGGAGGAAAATGACAATTGGAAGCACAAAGAAGGCCCACAAAAGTGACACATGGCATGATCTTAGGTGCCAAGTATAAAATTTGACCAATATCATTTGATTTCTTGGATACAAATAGATGGTGCAAGGTGAGGTAGAATTTTCAACAAGCTAAGACCCAATTACATGTTGACATGTGCCTTAAAAGATAAATGATCACTTTTTAAATATTAATGAGCTAGATGACATGGTGGATCCACATAAGTGCTATGTAATATTTAGAGATCTTGTGGACCTAAAAAGGCAAATGAATAAATAGAAGATCTAAATGCAAATCTAAGTCAAGAAGATCTCAATTTGAACTCTACTACCTTCACTAAAAATCTATGTGAACCTACTTGAACTACAAAAAAAACATAGTACATATGAAATCCCTAATTCAACTGTGTGATCATTACAATCAAGCTAAGGAGAATCAAATTATTATCTATGCAAAGGTAATCTAGTCTAAAGGTGAATTTTAGACCATTGGTGAGCAATTCAATCAAAATTACATCCATGGTATCTCAGAGGGGTATCTCAAAGGAGGATGTGGAATTGTATTTTACGTCAGACATGGAAGGAAGGGTTTTCAAAGACACCAAGTTCAACCCCATTACTCTAAATACAAAATATGACAACTAGTCAAAGCTATTCTAAACCATTGAAAACTAACCCACCATCACAAAAGAGGAGGAGAATAATGTGTCTACTAGGAGACTGTATTATGACATAGTTTCCATTCAAATGAATAGACTACACTATGTCATACTGAAACCTAAGGTACTCCATTGTATCAATATCCTTGTTCCAAATTTTAATGATGGTAAATTAGATAAAGGCTAGATAATTAATGAAAATGCTCATAAAAGTGTGTCATGTATCAGTGATGTAGATTTTGAGAATTACTATAAGCTTCCCAAACCATAAATTGACCTCCCTTTCATCAATACCTAGGCCAAAGAGAATGATTCAAAGAACATCTTTACCATATGGATGTATTTTAGGAATGAAATCTTTTTAGACTTCAATAAAAACATCCTAATTAGCTGATTCATACCAGGGATAAGAATGATCATGACAATGTTAATCAAACTATGTGGAAATACCACCACAACTTATGTTGATCCTTTCTAGGTGCCAATTATCTATTTGATGATTAAAAAATAAATTACCCCTCCCTTAGGTAAAATAATTAGCATTTATTTGAGTAGGAAAATTTATGCCATAAAGTAGAAGAAGATTACCCATTTCTACATGATGTCATACCTCTTGGATGTTTTCTCTATCACTACCAAGATCATAAATCAAAGGGAGTGGTCACCTAGTATAACTCAAACTATTTCACAGTACTATTCTAAGATACATATGTATTCAAATATAGAGATAACATTAAATTCATATTTGATTATGTCTATGTAGCCCTTAATGAAGCCATCACTAGTCATCCCATGGAAAGAGTCAACCCAATCATCAAGAAATATGTTCAACCTATGGGTGATATCATGTTATACCTAGATTTTACATTTATTATAATTGAAGGGACCTAGTACACTCTCCTCAGGCTACCCATCCATGTACCAGATAGACTAAAAGAACAAGAGGTGGCTTATGAACTATTTCATGGTATAGATGGTATTTGTAAGACCAAGAAAAGAGGCCTCTTCCATAAATTCCCCATAATATTTGGGAGGACTATTTTCAAATAATAGGATAACCTTGATGCATTCAACTTAAAAATAAATGAGCTAAAATAGTAAGACCCTTATGGGAGGTTCAAGGAGAATTTAAGGCACAAATTTATTCTAAGTGTACCCTATCATCATCAACCTAGTGATTATAATCCCCCAAGGCATCTATCTAATTTAAGATCATAAAGATATTGAAAGAGCCTAACCTTAGACCTGAGCCTAGACTAGAGAGGAGTCAGAAAGGAGATGCTAGGTGGAAAATTGGTCCTAGGTAGTAACATTTGTTAAGTAATGCACCTAATAGACCTCCATCATCTCAACCATCAGTAGAACACAAACATGAGACACATATTGAGTAGAAATCAAAGGAAAGAATGCCTAACAAGATTTCATCATCTTCAACCCAAGCATAAGAACAATAATTACCTTAGGAGGAGGTACACATGATAGCATTAGACCCTGATAAGACTATAGAGGATGCACTCAACATTTTATCACTCACTTATGAATTATATGATGAATAAGCTAAAATTAAAGAGACCAAGGAAGAAAAGGGTAAGGCAATATTAGACTTAGTTCTTGTGGATACCCCCAAGAGAAAGGTTGAGCTAGCCATTATTCTACTAAAGACAAAGAAACCCAAAGTGACTTTCACTCATCCTTTGAGTGAATTCAATTTATTTAGTGAAGAGAATCTAATTTATGGACCAACTATTTTAGATTGGTTCATTTATGGACCTAAACTATATAAGTTCCCCATTAGACATCATTCTTAGGATATGATGCAAGCCATCAACATCCCCATACATGAAGATATCAAGCCATGGATTGTGGATCTACAAAAGGAAGATGAAAGAAGATTGGTTTTCCCAAGAGAACCAAGTGGAACACAAATGGATATCTCTACACCATAAGTAACATAATCCTTAGTTGGATTCAAGTTTGATCCTACAACTATTGGCTTGTAGAGAGTAATGGAAAAAAGAGTCGTGATAGCTGGTGAGGAGATCACTTATCAAAAGGTATAACCCATGACTGTTCTAACCCTAGTGGTAGAGAACCCTATTTTTGATGAAAATGTATTGGATTTGGCCAAGGCATAGTCAAAATAGTTACAGGTATCCATTAAAGGTTTAGAATAATAAAAGGATAATTTGGAAAATTAGGCTATCTCTTCAGTACTAGAGGCCATGATAAATATGTTTGAAGCATATTTGTTTGATATGTTTAACTATTTAAAAGTAATGAAATCTAGACAAAATGTGGTGAGCCAAAAGAGCAATGTGGCTATGAATCTAGTTCACCAATGGAAGAACTCAAGAAATAAAGTAAAAGATGTGATTAGTATCTTGATAGAGGATCAAATTCTTGGCTCACCTAAATATGGCCATGGAAATTTTGGTAGACAAGATCAAGGGTTTAATCAAATGTTCCAAAAACCTAGAGGACTTTCATGAAGATAACAAGTAGCTGCTAAGTAGGATGGATTAGATACTTTGGAACATGATCACTGAACTGACTTCACTCAACCCCATGGGTCTAATCATCAATAAAAATTTTGAGTTTAGAGTTGCTTAAGTCATGAATAAAGTGAGAAACCAAATCCAAGGAAGGAATGGGGATAACAACAGTAGGATATTAGACATGATATTGAATGTTGAAGAAAGGATAGGGAATGCAAGGAGTGTTAAAGAAGATATAGAAAAGGATGAAAAATAATCTAGAGACCTAGTAGATCAATATGATGGATTATTCATGGATCCTATTGTCAATTTGATGTTAATATATGAGAAACATGCTAAAGTAATGAAGATCTTACAAGAGTAGTAATAGGGCACTTCAACATCAAAGTGATCTCAAGACCAAGACTAGTTGATTTAAGAATATTCTTTTTATAGATTAACTTGTATAATATTTTGAAAAGATATTATTCTTTTTTAAAAGGCATGTATGAATTATAAATCACATTGCCTATAATTCAGTTCATTAGAAAGTTTCTAGAGTATTCTAGAAAGATGTATAAGGGACAACTCTTCCTAACACTTGTACTATTTTAATTTGATATGACCAGTTGGTATAACTCATGAATTGTTTATATAAAGATTTATTGTCCATTGTAAAGAAAGAGAGTTTTGAGTAAGAATACTTATGCTAATTTTAGATAAATTAATGCAAATAGTGAATTCTAAAAATTTTGTCTCATTTGTTTCTGTTAATTTTATCATGACTTCTCTCTTAAATATTTGGTTTACAATTTATATTTGAATGGTTCTTATTGATTCCTGATGTGTACCTTCCAAATGCAGAGTTGTTAACTTATGCTAATGTTAGGTTGACTAAAATTTCTTAGGTTTATTTCATTTTATATGATATTCTTTTGGATGTTCTTATGATATTTACTTTTAGGAGTAAATCTTCAAAGTAAATCAAATTCTTATTTGCATTCTTTCATTTCCTTAAATTCTATCCTGATGTGTAGTAGGATTTGAGATTATGTTATTTCATATTATACTTTGGTTTTAAGTACATATTCGGATGATATTTTAACTTTGTCATAATATCAATGTTAAATATCATCAAGATCAATATGTTCCTTCTCTTCCTTACCCTTCATTTTTCTTTTTCTTTGATCCATTCACTCTAGATTAGCTTCATTATGAATATCCATCTTAGCTTAGACTTAGATTTAGTTATTTGAGCATAATTAACTTTAGTTATATTAGATTACTCTCATTTTCAAAGGTTATCTAGTAAACCACGATTTCTCCCAATAACCAAACTTTATAAATATTGTGAAATAGTTCACTTGTTCTACTGTTATTCCACCGAAGATAAAAAGATTATCACAACCTTAACTCATCTATTAGATTATATGAATTCAGAAATGAGTAGTGTTTCATAAACACTCTGAACCACCTATGATACACATACATTCATTAATAAGTCCAAGATGTGTTTTAGTGGGTGTTATCCCCCATGTAGGTTTCCCACATAGCTCTTATGTTCTTGTTTTATGTTCTTACTTCATGATCATATGAATGATTGATTATGCATTGGTATATATTTATGATTAGTTTGAATGATAATTGGAATTGAAAGAATTTTTTTTACATTGATTCACCTCCCCATCTCAATGGTTGTGCTTTCAACACCCTCTATCAATGAGTTATGCTTATATAGATAATACTTCAAGGAGGGCCTTATAAATTTTTAGTTCTCCCATAGGTGTTGTGTTGTTATGCATAAGGGTGAAACATACTATATACAAAGACATGAAATGTTCTAGTTTTTAAATTAAAAAATAATACCCATGAGTTGTTCATTGAATGCTTAAAACATGTAATATTAATTATCCTATGATTGATATAGAAATAGGGAATAATAGGGTAGTATAATTGAATTGTTCAATTGATTAATTGAGATTAAATAGGTGTTTACTTGGTATTTTCTAGATGAATAATGAGTGGGATTAGATTTGTATTTATACCATACTTTTTGAAAATATATCATGGAAGGGTTAAATAAAATAAAATGAGTTTACCCATAGGAAATTAGATATTTGCAAATTATATTACTTTTGATGCCTAAACACTTGATAAAAATATAGACACTTGCATTGATGCAAGTGTCCCTATGTGGGATGGAAGTGTCTATTAGGCTAGGAAGATGTTGAGGATATGTATATGTTATTTATGATTATATAACACCTAAATATTATACACATGAAAAACTCAAAACTTGGTTGTTCTTCTTAGTTTTACCTTTCCTGCTTCTACAAGTCTTGCATATACTCTATATTTATGCCCCTTGGTCTATATCTCTTAATATGACTAGTCTTATATTGATGACCTAGAGTTTCTATCTTGCTTAGAATGCTTAAAATGTACATATATTCCATCTCTATAAATTCTAAACCTATGTCTTCTTTTTTTCTCCTTGAACACTAACATCCAGGATAGATAATAGCATCAACATTACTGCTCTATCCCAACATAAGTGTCTAGTACTCTAAAATCATCCAATTTGAAAATAAAACATATTCTAATTATTGGCCTAAGTACTTTAATGTGATTTATTACTCTAAAGGGATTGATATAAATACAAGATCAATCCTCATTCATTCCTCACCTACAAGACTTAGAAAAAAAATATCAAAATCACTCTATCAAACATTTAATTAAATAAAGCTTCCTTATTTCCACACCAGTCATAGGCAACACATCTATAGATCTAAATTACTAAAGTAGTATCTTAAGATCCCAATTTGTCAATTTACAAGCTAGGTCATCAATGTACTTTATTTGTACATATTTTATGATTCACACACAAGCCAACATGTAAGGGAGAATTACAATAGTATGAGTCCATCTTCAATGTATTGGATATGTAGGAAGTTCCCTCTAATAACAAGGTCATTGGGGTCAACTCTACACCATGTGCCCACTAACCCATTTTTTTTCAAGGTCACTATGAAGATAGAAATCTAAGGGTTTTCCATTTAATAATGAACAACAATCTCAAACCCAGATTTGAATGCACTAGAGAATTAGTGAAGAAAAACCTAAAAGCATTCAAGCGGTCCCATCCTATTTTAATAGATATTCCATACATGACACTATCATCAAATCTAGACAGTAGCATTGACACAACCATCCCAAGCTGACATTACTATATAGAGTGCCAAAAGGGTCAAATGTAAAATATAATGACTATTCTAGAATATACTTCCAGCCTAATTTCTATTTTTTATAGATCTAAAATTGCATTAGCATAAAAATAAGCTAAGTACATCACTTATTTTTCATTTTTATATCTAGTATAGTTTTACATTCTAAATTTATACTATCTCAACATAATAAATTTAGTGTATGTTTATATCTGAGTTTAGAATCTAATTGGCCTTCTATAGATCTAATTATTACCCTTGTTCCATTTCATTTATATATACCCCTTTAACCCTAGATAACCTTAATTTTTATTTTTTGGGTTAAACATTTGGTTAACTTGATAATTGAATATCAAACCCTAAGACAAATAAGAGCTTTTTTATTGTTGTACTTTATTGTAAATTTTATTTTTTTCATTTATGAAGCAATGGAAAATGATAGTGAAAAAACCTGATTCAAAATGGAAGATAAAGAATCATTGATTATTCATCTCAATAATAATAATGGCTTAGTGGATGTTTTTTTTTTTTAATGTTATGAGAGATGAAATTAATAAACAAGATAAAATGAAGTTTGCCTCACCTAGTAATGGGGAATTCTTAGAAAGTACTATAACTCAACCCACACTTAACAATCCACCTATATCTAATGGGAACGTAGATTATGTGTTTAAATCTTTGTTTCCTGAAACTACTATTTATACATCTATCATGGAATTACCCAATGTTTCAACATAAATACCAATTTCAACACGTATTACTACACAAAACATATTTTCATCCCCTTTTGTGACTACTTAACTTGATAATATAAATCCCAATGGGCCTGTAGTTCAATCCTTCCTGTAAGTTATAAAGACCTTCGAGGAAAAAATTAAAAACATAGAACAAAATCATTTAAAATACCCTCATGATATAGATTAATTCACTTGAAATCTCTTTGCACCCTTTGCCAACTAGATTTTTTACACTTAAGTTCACATTGTATGATGGCAAGGGTGATCCTAAATAACATATTCAAAAAAAAATATGTGGCATGCCTTGACTATGATTTCAATGATAAAATTTTGACCAAATTATTTCCAATAAACCTCAAGGACTATGCTTTGAGGTGGTTATAAGATTTATCTCTCCAATCTGTAAAAGCTTTCAAACCCCTTGTTGACTAGTTCTTAGCACACTTATCCATAAATATTTATGAAATGGTTTCCTATGAAAAAATTACTAAATAAAAAATGTAACCAATGAAAATATTAATGAAAATGTCTTATGATATAAGACAATGCTAGCCAAAGTGATCAATCTTATGGTAGACAAAGATTTAAAAGATATATTCAAGCAAAGTTTGTTTGCTCCTTTTCATGAGTCCATTATTCTTAAGAAGTTAAAATCTTTCAATGACTTATGCCATGTTGTACAGGACTATGAAATGAATCTTATTTCACTAAATAAGCTCAAGTATGTAGCAAACACACTATTTGTATTCACATCTAATTAAAAATTCACAATTAAACGAAGTTATAAGGTAAAACCTCTTGAACCTAAAAAGGAAACAACCACCATAGTTAACATAGTTTCACAATAGCCCATTCATCTTGTCTTATCTAATGCACCAAAGAGATAATTACATGTTTTCCTGAGTCCCCATCTTCATTACTCCTATAGTTACTAGAATTCCAACTTATCTCTCTCCCTAATACTATTGAGGTTGATATGAGTTGACCTCTACCCAAAGTATATGATATGAATGCTTATTGTGATTGTCATCAAGGACTAGGAAATTATATAGGTAGGTTGTTTTTTTTTAATCAAAATATAAAAGATCTTATATATGACTCAAATCTTACTTTTAGTAATTTGACTTGTCAAGGCCAAATTACTATCCCTATCATTCAAAACTTTCCTAAAACTGGTCATTAACCCTTTGTAGTTAGTAAAATTGATCATTTTAGGCCTTAAAAGCACTAATTTTGGTAAAAAAAATTCAAAAATGGATTATAAATGGGTAATTATCATTTATAAATAGAAATTTTAAGTTTAAATATGTAAACAATCCATGCATAGGGGTCAATTTTAAGATAAAATTGAGGTTTTTGGGAGCTACAGGTGGTTTTAGGACCTAAAATTTTGTACACAAGGTCACCATGACTTGAGGAAACATATAAAAAAAACTTAATGGCCATTATAAAAATGGATATACTTATTTTTTTTGTAACAATCCTTAGCATGTCTATTGGAGATCACCATTAGAGTAGGTATCATTCTGGAGTGTCACAAAGGTTTCTAGTTCTAGGTAAAAGTTTTAAAATCATGGTATGATGTTTTTAAATCATAATAATACCTTTAAATGGTGTTAAAACTCTAAATTTTAATCAAACCATGTTCATATAAGCTTATGCAAGTAAATAGGCATATAGGCTAAAAAGGGTTTTTTGTAACTTTTAAATAAAAATGTGATTTTAGAGTGTTTTGATAGCATGGTAAAGAGAAAATGATGATTTTTTCAATAATTTGTAAGTAGGTGAATATTTATTTTCATTTTGGTGAATTTTTTACTTTTTGCAGTTCTAGGCGCCCTTCCAAGCCTATTGTTCAGATGCTCATATCTTTCACCGCATCTGGAGTTTGGCCAAAATATATTGGTATGTTTTAAATAAACATATTTAATTATAATTTTTGAAAAATTGAGACCATTTAAGGGGCTGTAATTTATTAACAATCACTAAGAGCGTAGGCAGACCATAATATAGTCAAAACCCCATAAGGAAGTTTCTCCATGTGATAACTTTTAATATATTTTTCATGGGAACCCAAAATTTTAAAGGATATTATGGGGGTAAATTTGATACACATAAAGATAAATCTTTTGGTATTTTGAGGTCTGTACTTCATGAACCATCATTTTGAAGATTCAACTTCAAAGCCCTCCTAAACCCTAAAAAAACTAGTTTTGCAAAAAGTTGATTTTATTGCCATGAAATCACTATGTATCAACCTAAAACATTTTAAAATGTAAATTAAACTTATATAGGATTCTATAAATTTTAAATTTATGGATGGATTTGTATGGATGAGGGCAAAAATCATGTTTTTTATAGGAAAAAGCATGTAAAAAGAAGTACATGATAGTTCAATGAAATATAATCAATGGAGATAAAAACATAAAAAAATTATTCATCCTAAAATTTTCATTATTTTATAAATAATCTTGAAAAATTCCCAACTAGATTGATTAAAATAGTCAGTTTGTAGGAAAATGGAGCAAAATAGGCCTAGTCAACCTTGTTGACTAAATGACGAGTGTTTTCTCATAAAAATCACATATATTATGATGATAAAAGTTTTTAAAGGTATAATTCACTATTTTTTCAGGTTTCATGGCATATTTTTATAGGTTTAATGGATTCCAAATGCAAGAAGATAGGCTATTAGGCCTAATTGGTCAATCCAACATGTAAAGAATGGCATTGAAAATCTATCAAATGAATTAATTTTGGAGTTACTACATGACATATCTATTGTTTAAGTGGATATATCATTATCAAGTAAATCCAAAGTTCCAATTAATGTAATTTGAGATTAAGTTGACTTAACTAGTCCTTAAAGATCAAATCTCTTCAGTTGACTTTTGACTAGATCTTGTTGTCCATGCCAAGATGGACTTTCTTATGTTCCAAAACATGTTCAAATACTCAAGTGGAGTTCCATTTTGTATATTGGCATATAATTTCATACATGAAACCTTTTTGACTTGTCCATGGACCCCACCACTTTCCTTCCACACCAAAATTTGAAGATTATGCAAATTTTTATAAAGTTTGGGGATTTTGATGATTTATTTTAGTATTGTAAAAAGATGAGGTCTTGAGTTAACTAACCAAGACTAATCCTTCTCTAAAATAACTAACACTTTGGCTTTAGGTTAGTTAAAAACATATATATATATATATATTTCAAGCCATTATTAATGAATTCCTAAGGTAGAATTCTTTAAGGTAGAAAATAAATTGTAATTGACATCATTTTATCAAATAAAAGAAGATATTTTTGCATATGGTTTTGGATCAGAATAGAGTGTAATTTTACATGTACCAACATATAATTATAACCTACTTACCCTTTTAAAGTTCTTTTCCACACCTACTATGAAAATATCATCTTCTATAGGTCATTGGAAGAGTTAGGATATGAATTTGCTTTGCAAACTTCTTTCAGACCTTCTTTTGAAACACTGATGTTCAGGATTGAATGCAAAATTTTCTTTCAAATTCATGTGTCTTAATTAATTTTAGAAATATTTCAAAAAATATGAATCATTCAGGTGCATCACCCCATTAGATATGATTTCCCATTTCAGTTTCCTTCTCCCTTTTCATCCCAAAAAATCAAAAGTAGATTAGTTTTAGAGATAAATCTTAAGGGAACTATCCCTCTCTAGAGGTTCTTCTCAATATAGAGTCACCACACTCTGAGAAGATCCAATTTTATTATCTAGAGAGAAGGTGTGACTTACACATATTAAAATAGGATATAATCTAAAGTGATAGTAGTTTCTCGCATGCCTGGTGGGACTCTCATTCTACACACTAGCCTTTGGAGGCATTCAAAAGATTAGGTATATTTTTAATATTGATTACTTTTAGTACTTGGCTTACTAATGGTCTTAAATGACTTATTTTAGTATGGATCCATATAATCCTCACTATGATTCATATGACCATCCATAATATGATCCTCACCAGTAGATTGAATATTTATATCAGACATATATGCACGAGTACTACCTAGATCCTCCCTATGAACAACCATTCCATCATAATACTACCCCTTACCAACCCTATCATGAGCCATCCTACCCATTTATCCAACCTAATCATGGCCATTTTGTAGTTATCCAATACATACCAACACTTAAACAAACTTTAGTGAACCTTGAAAACATGTACTAGAGTTGTATTCATAAAGCTATTATGACCAAGATACCCCTACTCACTAGATCAATTATGTGAGAGAGTCATTGTAGTAAATAAAAGAAGAATGGGCACCTTTTGAGAGAGCAAATTAGGGAAATCTCACTAGTGGGATGGTGGATGTAGGTGGTTACATTCAAAGTATTAAGGATAAAATAAAAGGCCTCTAGGAATAACAGGTCTAACCTTACTCTTCTTATATGCCATCCATTTCTTCTCAAGACACCATTCCAAGTAGTTCTTTGAGTTTGTCAAATTCTTCATATATTTCTCAGACTTTCTCTTCTTGGAGATCTATCCAAGAGAACTATCAAAGAAAGAAAGAGATTTTTATGAGATAGCCTACTATTGAGATCACTAACCACTTTAAAGAGAAGATATTCTTAGATAATATTGATAAGCAGATCAAAGAGTTGGAGATGAAGACAAGGAAAGAGGAAGAGAATTAGAATCAAAATGTCAAAAAAGAGCCCTTATCTTTCCCATCTTGGAACCAAATCATGTAGTCAAGACAATCAAAAAATACTTAGCTACTATCCCTCCTTCCTCAAGCATCTAGCTCGTTTCCATCTTGGGAATCCATCCAGAGTAGTATGCATAAGAAAGAATAAGAGTAGGAGATTGTAGATTCAAATGAGTTTCAAGAAGAATGTGTTGAGGAGGATGTAAGTGTTTATGAAGAAGATGAGGAAGTACAACTACCATCTTATTAAGAGAATGAGGAAATAGATGTAATAACTAATCAAATTAATGAATTTATGGAGTAGAAAGATTTTACCAATTACCCAAAAATCTCATTAGAGGACTTATTTGAAGTTTTGGGAGTAGGATATGCTCTTCTCCTATGGGATTATGGTTTGATTACAATAAAAGAGAAGCTTTGTCAAGATAAACAAAGAGAAAGGAGTGGGAATTCATTCAATTATATTGCCTCAAGAGTTCATCATTGATGGAGATTTGTTTTAGATATTTAGAATGGTTTATCATCTCCTTGATGAGCCTACATATATGTATATGCTTCCAAAAGTAAATACAAGTATATTTTGTGCTTAGACTAATCAACTAAATTGTAATATGAAGTTTGATAAAGAAGAAGAGCCACCAAGTGAGTATGTTTACATTAGAGGTTGTTTTTCTCCTACTATTCCACATATGAACATGCCAAATGAGTTTGCAAAGAAGACATTTAATTTCTCAACCACCAAGCTTGCAAGGGAACATGTAGTACATCATTTTCCATCTCATTACAATAGTGTACTGAAGAATTTTCCTTTTGATCTAGGAGGACCAACAAGCTAGAGGTTAGTTTGTACATAATATACTTCTAATTATTGATTTCCTCTAAGTGCATATCCACACATGATTTCAATGTTATTTTTCCTTTCCAAGTTTTTGTTGTCCATTCTTCTAAGTGCATACATGCATGTGTTTGTTATTGTTTATGTCAATTATCTTATTCTATCTTTGTTTGCAAAAGACTTTCAATATTCAGTGTATATCTAAGTTTGTCCATTTTATCTATATTTTTTTAGTTCTTTGACCATTAGGTTGGTCAATCCCTGAAAGTCACCAAAATTATTAGTAATTTGACCTGTCAAGGCCAAACTACTACCTCTATCATTTGAAACTTTCCTAAAACTAGTCATTAACCCTTTACAGCTAATAAAATTGGTCATTTGTCACCTTAAAAGAAATAGTTTTGGTAAAAAATGTCAAAAATGGATTTTAAATTGGTCATTTTGTTAAAAAGAGCATTTTAAAGTTCAAATATGTAGACAATCCATGCACAGGGGTCAATTTTGAGAGAAAATTGAAGTTTTTGAGATCTATAAATGGTTTTATGACCTAAAATTTTGTAAAGAGGGTCATCATGACTTGAGTTACCTTATAAAAAAATTTCATGTCCATTATACAAGTGGATATGCTTGTTGTTTTGTAACAATCCTTAGCATGTCCATTGCAGATCACCATGGAACAGGTATCATTTTAGAGTGCCACAGAGGTTTTTAAGTATAGGTAAAATTTTAAAAAGAATGGTATTATGTATTATGTCATAATAATACATTTTAATAGTGTTAAAACTCTAAATTTTAAGCAAACCATGTTCAGATAGGCTTATGCAAACGAATAGGCATATAGGCCAAAAATGGATTTTTTGAATTTTCAAGAAAAATGTGCTTTAAAAGTTTTTTGATAGAATGGTATAGACCCAATTATTATTTTTTAAATAATTGGTAAGTAGTTGAATATTTATTTTCATTTTGGTGAATATTTCACTTTTTATAGTTTTAGGCACCCTTCCAAGCCTCCCATTTAGATGCTCATATCTTTCACCACATGTAGAGTTTGAATAAATTATATTAGTATGTTTTGAGTAACCATATTTAATAATATTTAATAAAAAAATTTATATAATTTGAGGAACTTTTTTTTATGAATAATCATTGAGAGTGTAGGTAACCATAATGCAGTCAAAACCCCACAGGTAGATTTCTCCACATGATAACTTTTAATATATTATGAATTATAACCCAATATTTTCAATTATGTTATGGGGTTTATTTTTATACACATAAATATAAATATTTTGTTATTTTTATGTCTATAATTAATGAGCCATCATTTTGAAGATTCAGCTTCAAAGCCCTCCTAAACCCTAAAAAAACTAGTTTTGAAAAAAATTGATTTTATTGTCATAAAATCACTATGGATAAACCTTAAAAAATTTAAAACATCAAGTAAACTTAGATATGATTCTATAAATGTTAATTTTGTGCATGGATTTGTACGGATGAGGGTAGAAATCATGTTTTTTTATAAGAAAAAGCATGTAAAATGAAGTACAAGATAGTTCAATGAAATATAATAAATAGATCTCAAAATATAAGAATTTTTATTCATCCTAAAATTTTTATTTGGTCATAAATCATCCTGAAAGTGTCCCAACTAGTTTGATCAAAATAGCCAATCTGTAAGAAAATGGAGCAAAATAGGCCTAGTCAACTCTATTGACTGAATGGCAAGTGTTTTCTCATCAAAATCATATATATTGTGATGAAAAAAGTTTTTCCATGTATGTTTCATTATTTTTTCAGGTTTCATGGCATCTTGTTCTAGTTTTAATAGATTAAAAATGCAAGAAGATAACCTATTAGGCCTACTTGGCCTAATAGGCCTAATTGGTCAATCAAGCAAATAAAGAATGACATGAAAAATCTATCAAATGAATTAATTTTTGAGTTACCACATACCATATCTGATGTTTAAGTTTATATATCATTCTCAAGTAAATCCACAAGTTCTAATTTATTCAAGTTGAGATTAAGTTGAGTTAACTATTCCTTAAAGATCAAATTTCTTCAGATGACTTTTGACTAGATCATTCTTTCCATGCAAGGAGGGACTTTATTATGTTCCAAAACATGTTAAAATACTCAAGTGGAGTTCCCTTTTGGATATTTGTGTGGAATTTGATGCATGAAATATTTTTGACTTGTCCATGGGCCCCACCACTTTTCTTCCATGCCAAAATTTGAATATTATGCAAATTTTTATAAAGTTTAGGGATTTTGATTATCTATTTTTGTATTGTAAAAGGATTAGGTCTTGAGTTAACTAACCAAGACTAATACTTATATAAAATCAATTCCACTTTGTCTTTAGGTTAGTTAAAAACATACATATTGGTTTTTTCTAGCCATTATTAATGAATTCTTAAGGTAGAATTCTTGAAGGAAGAAAATAAATTGTAATTGACACCATTTTATCAAATAAAAGAAGATCTTTTTGAATATGGTTTTGGATCAAAATAGAGTGTAATTTTACTATGTAACAACATACAAGTGACATATACTTACCCTTTTGTAGGTCCTTTCCACACTTACTATGAAAATATCATCCTCTATAGGTCATTAGAAGAGCTAAGATTTGAATTTGCTTTACAAACTTCTTTCAGGCCTTCTTTTGAAACACTGATATTTAGGATTGAATGCAAAATTTTCTTTCAAATTCATATGTGTGTCTTACTCATTTTTTAAAAGATTTTATAGAATACCAATCATTTAGGTGCATCACCCCATTAGATAGGATTTCCCATTTTAGTTTCATTCTCCCTTTTCATCCCAAAAAATCAAAAGTAGATTAGTTTTAGAGATAAATCTTAAGGGAACCAACCCTCTCTAAAGGTTATTCTCAATATAGAGTCACCCACACTCTGAAAATATCTAATTATATCAACTGGAGAGAAGGTATGCCTTGCACATCTTCAAATAGGGTATGCTCAAGATTTATAACACTTACATTTGAGGATCCTTCAAAGTAATCAAGTTCATAACCTAGTGATCACCATAAATATAAAATATTTAACAATCCTTTACAAGACAATTCTAAGAAGGAACCAAAAGTGCAAATGGCATATAATGTACATCCTCTTCCATCACATTATGGGCACACACTAGATGGGATTATTGGTACTTACGCATGACATATACATCCTATGGTTCAAAAACATTCTATTTACTTTGATGATAATGAAATTAAGGATGATGACTCTGATATTCATTCTCTATTAATTTTAGCATACCTTGATAAACACCACATACACAATGTTATGAATTATAATAGTGCAAGTGAAAATGTTTGCACCATGACATTAATTACACACTTGGGTTATACTCATCATGAATTATGCCCTACTATAGATCAATTTGAGCATTTGATGAAACCTCTCAAAATATTCTTGGTGTGATTGACTTTCCTTTATAGATTAGGCTCACACATATGGTTAATACTATCTCAGTTATCCCTTCCATAATCATCTTTGATATGTTATTGGGAATACCTTGGATACACACTCTTAGAGTAGTACCTATATACAAGGGAAAGTGAAGTTGATCTAAAATTTAATCTTAACTTGGAGAAGATAAATCACACTATCCCTTGTGTTTGTTGGTATATTTAGATAATTAGGGCCATGACCAATATAGATCTCCTAGACCTAACTAAGGGGTCTCTTACTACATAATATTACTAGAGAGGGTTTCAAATCCTATATTCAATCAATACCACACAATAGCCCTAGCTAAGTCCTATGTTTTATTATAAAAGTAAATGATAAAATAAATTAAATCAAATCTATTACTCACAAAATCATGTGGCATAAATGAGGATAATAAACTTAAAATTAAACATGCAAAGAATAAATCTACTCAAGTCAATGTAGAGATAATCCTAATACATGGAGAGAGAAACATATTCATAAGAGAACATATGCAAATATATCTACTTAATAAAAAGGAGCAAGGGTTATGAATACTTACCTTTTAAGATAAACCTACTGAGCCTCAATATCTCCCTTGGCCAATGGTGTTTTGTAAGATGTTATGGTTTTTAAGGATACTAAATATAGGTTAGTTATAAGTTACACAACTTCTCCTATGGATCCAAAATATTTATCCCATAAGACAAGATTCTTCTCTCCAAAAGAAGTATGAAACCCTAATCAACGGCTCCTAAAGTAGAATGGTTGATAAGTAGATGTGAAAATAAATGATTATCTCTATATCTCTTTCTTGAAAATGGAAAAAATGATGTGTTTACATAGCCAGATCTAACCCTAAACCCTTCCAAAGTTTTATATAATAGAGTCAGCCTAGTCAACCATATTATTTAATAAATAAAGTAGTTAGGTCCTAGACTAGGTTAGTTCAGTTTAACCTAATCCTTTAAAATGCTTATCTTTAAGAATAGGGTAAATGAGGTATCAAATATTGGGAAATATATAGGAGAGGTTTGTGTTGGTTTCAAGTGGTGGTATAAGGAATAAAAATATTACAAAGCACCAATGGTCTACCCATCCCTTTCTTGATGCACCCTTTAATGCATGCACTCAGAGAGATTGAGACTTGATGGGTTAGTGCAAAAGATAAAACATCAATAGTTGATAAGTTTTAAAAATATTATGTGTATACATATGTTCTACTTGAAGCTTATCATGTGTCATATAGTTATAACATGGGATCGTGATTCAGGAAAAGAACATAGCAACACAATGATGAGCTAAGTAAATTATAGTAATAAGCAAATAAGATAAATGAAAGGACAAATTTGAAAAATACATACACGTACTTATCTTAATTCTATAGAGTAAGAAAGAAGTGAGAGAAATGTGAAGGTGTCCAATGTAAGGAACATTAGGTGAACTTTTAAAATAACTAAAAAATCATTTTTTTTCAAAATATACATGTAATATGTGGAAAAAATCTATATAATGTCAAGATTCCAAAACGTTTTTCGGTTTGGAAAAAGAGTTATTAGAAACAAAATAATGGGTAAAAAATAGAATTTGTATGTAAATAATTTATATGTAAATAATTTTGAATAGTAAATATAAATAGGGTGAAAATTAATTCATTTTTTAATTTTACTATTATAATTAAATATTTTTCTAAGAGATAGTTGAAACCCAAGAGTGATCATAATGAGGAGGTGATAGATTTGATGTGGAGGATGCCTAGTGGATACAACTAGTGTAACTCATGGAAGTGATGCATTAATTTCAATTTTCTTTTTGATTTTTTTTTTTGAAATTAAGCTAGATATAAAATAATAGATATTAAAAAAAAATTAGATATCTAAAATGACCCTAGTAAATTTTTATAACTGGGTAAGAAGAATTGGACCAATAAATGCCTTAAGGCATTTATGGTAAATGGTTAAAAAGTCACCACAAATTAAAAACAAAGTCAGTCCTGTCAACTTGATTGGAAAATTTAAGAGAATTCAAGGTGGAAAATTGCATAGAAGAAAAATAACATTGTATTTCTAGTGGCATCCAAATACATAGCAGAGGGCTGAGCCAATTAGAAATATGTCTGACATAGTATATTTTAGCTGATGCAATATGTAATAGGCAGCCAATATAGTCAGTTACATGAGGTTAAATATGTGGTAGAGGGATTATAGAGTATGCAAATAGTAATTAAAGTATGATTGTGTATCAAAAAGGATTATTATGTCTACAATAATGGGAACACTACATAATAAAGGCATGACTTAGTATGATAAAGAGGTGACAAGGCCAATTTAATATAAAAAGGGTTGATTATGTAGGAAAAAGTAAAAATAAGAAAAATAGGATGATGAGGTAGTTAATTTATAGTATTTTAAGAATTTTTAACAATGTATTTTGTTATTATTACATTAATAACTAATACATTATTTATTATTTAATATTTTTTAGAGGAAATGGATATTTTGTTACCTGGTTGATGCATCATAGCCACCAAATTTATTAGAGTGATTTTTAGATGTGGATCAAGCTTGATAGGTTTACCTTAGGATTTTGAGGTATCATGGAGATAAGGAAGATCCCACTTAGTGTTGATATATTCATCATATTCATATGATCATGGGAGTGATTGACCAACTCTTTCTGATGAGAGGTAGAGGGGGATACCATAGAGGTGGGCATCACTTTGGAGGATGCCCATGGCTTGATTCACTTCCCATTATCAAAAATATTTTTAATTATGATACACCAGAGATAGAGGATGAGTAGTGATCCTTATCCCATTGGGTGACATGATCAAAGAGGATTTATCCTGGGTTATAGGTTATCTTATTTGATGTGTATATCTTATCCATTTCAGATATTGGGAAGGCCTTGATAAGACTTATGAAAGAATGTGTGATGTGTCATAAGTTAGATGGGAAGGTAATATTATATGCAAGAGTATTATGTTAGTATCCTAGAGAAGGGTGTGTTATATGATCTGATCTCTATCATTTGGGTGAAATTCATGCATGATATGTGTGGTATGTTAACCCAAGGGTAGAAGATGATGGGTCCCATTATTATGTTGAGTGCTTAGATTTATGAGAGATACCCTATGTATTAGCTAATTGGGTTACCCCATGTAGTCAATTATAGGTTACCTTAGGTTTTAAAATGGAGGTAGGATCATGTACTATGTGTCATGCCCCATGTCCCAACTTTATAGATAGTAACACAAGGGTAGATAGTGTGGCAGCCTTATACTGATATTATTGCCATATCACTGATTTGAGATGTTGTTAATACCAATTTGGCACAAATTTGGATCATGAGACATTAAAATTAATGGATGGAGCCACATATCATATCTCATATACATTTAGACACCTAAAACTAGCCACCAATGGTCTTCAACTAGGCATCAGACTAATTCCTACCAACCATTACAAATTAAGCTTAAGAATCACTAAACATCTCAAATTTTATTGTTCATCATGAATCACATATTATAATCAGGTTGATACATCTCTAATTGGGGTATCCTATTTTAAGCAACAAGAACCTCTCATAGATTCATCTCCAATCATCTTGTGGCATCACAACATGCAATTTGGCTTATGGACCCATTAAGTGGGAGAAGTGCACACATAAAATCAAATATTGAAAATGCTAAAAGCCTAAGCATAATTAATTAAAAATATAAACCAAATTAAATTTATAGTTGAATTATCCATTTGAAATTAATGAAATTCTAAAAAAAATCAAAAATATGAAATATCCTGGCTTTTCATGATTATCTTTTGTGAGTTATCAAGCCTTTAAAAATATCTCAAAATATCTCACCCATGCCTATTCATTGTAAATCATTAGTTATTGACACATTTTAACTATACTAGGGTTAATTAACTCACTTAGGTTAGGTTTGAACCCATTCCATGTTTAAACTACACTTTAACTTACCTTGAGTTGGGGTTAATTACTAAGCCTATAAATACAAGCTTTGCCTCTTCATTTAGGAGCTTGGATAGTGTAGAGTTATAATGCAAGTTTTTGAGCATGATTCATATCCATAATTTTATAATGACAAAATATTGAGCCAATCCCCATCAAGCAAGCATAATCCATATCAAACCAAGCATGGCACCAAGGAGAGAAGGAGCAAAGAAAACTCCATTACAAAAGATTCTTTGAACACAACCCAAGCAAGCCACAACAAATCATTCAGATATCTCAAGGAAGGTAAGGATTATTTTTATTTGAATTTTAGTTGGATTTTAAGTTTTATTTTTTTCATTAAGCTCCCTCTAAGATCTAGGCTTAGAGATGCTAGCATGCTAGTGTGTTGATTTCATTGTTTTGTGAAACTAACACTTTATCTAACCTCCTCTCTATAATAAAATTCCTATGATGACAAATGGAATGACCGATGGGACATAAAGCATCAAAATTACTAAGGAGACCAATATTCAAATCCTAAATTTTCAAATTAATGCTTGGATATCTTAAAAATTGGAGTTTTAGCTTTATTTTTGTCATATTTTATTTTTTGTGCTACCTCAAATTTACATAGAGACTATCATCAGTTAGGCATTACTAGCATAAATTCTACCTAACCATCATCAATTCTTCCTAACTAACCTCAGTCCTATTTAACCATTAATGGTTAAGGTATAGGGTAGGACATGACTTAAAAATTGGGATTTTGAATCTTCTTAACATTCCTAGTTGTTATCTATGGGTTTGATTGATCTGTAAACTCTCTATTTAATCATCTTGTTGCAGGATTTTTGGAGTTTTTGTACTAAATTTGACTAACAAAATTTTTTGGAATCATTTTTGTTTTACCTTCAGGTTCATAGGTAACTAATCTTAGTCCTTATCAATTGGTATCAGTTATTACCAACCAGCCTCAGCTTATTGGTAAGCAACATCAGTCAAAGCTAACCAGTATCGGTCTTTGTGTGAAAAATATAGAGAAACCTGAGAGCTATATTTTCAAAACTTGTTTGATCATCCATAAATGTGCTTCAAATCATAAGGAAACTCTCTAAAATTTGTAGGGATAAGGTGGGAATAAAGCATAAATTTACAAGTTTAAACTCTCTAACACTTCATTTTAGTGCCTAAAAATAATAGTTAAGTCTTTAAAATTTGGTTTTAAGTGTTTAAAAATAACCTAGGTGATTTGAATTAGGTTTTTTTGTGAAAATTATTACAATCTTTGTAAATTTAATCCAAAGGATAAAATAAATTTATCAAACATTTCATTTGGTGCATAAAATTAACACTTGGATTGAAAATTCTTAAAAGTGTTTGTTTTATTACTTGTTTTTTTGTTTACAAAAAATGAAGTGTGCATGTATGCTCTCCCCCTGTCCCCTATAGGGAACTTGGATAACCAAAATTACCTTTTCACTTACAATTTGTGCCTAGTCCAAGGCGTGGAAAGAATGTTATCTAGGCTCTCCCCAAAACTAGTATGGTTTTGGTGATCTAAAAGCAACCTCTAAAGTATTTTCATTTAATTGTATTTTCATTAAACTTGGATTATGAAGGGGAGTTCATATATTCTTCACAAGTTCTTTAGGGAATCATTAACTCAGGGTTTCATCTCTCAGCATTGTGTCAACCTTGCTCCATAACATGGTATACAAATCAGGGTACACATATTACAAGAGCTAGGGGGTTAAGTAGTTAAACTCTCCTTTTGTAAAAAAATCTAAGTCATGTATGGTTAACTAGGGGTTTACAGTAAGAATTACATGGATGGAATCACTATGCAAAGGAATATACTATTGAATAGCAAGTTAATCAATATGAACTCAATTGGCCTGAGGCATCTATAGCATTAGCCATGCTTTTGACCATCTAGACAATTTAAAATTTAAGTTTTAGATAAACCCCACTTGCCATGAACATATTGTTGATGAAAGTTGATTAACTCAAAGGTCTATGTCACTGTACAATCTCTTAGGATATGGGGGTGTAAAAACCCTATTACCTCATGCACTTTTATTTTTGGATTAACACTTAAAATACTTCCAAGAGCATGTATATAAATGGATTTCAATAATATGATGAAACCTTATCAGTTCAGGGTGGAGGACGATTTACTTAGTGGTATTTGGTCTTTTTCATTTACTTGTTTAGTCTTATGAGTGTAATATATTTGCTTGTGCCACATCAAAAATTAGTTTTGTTTATGCGTCACTCATTTGTTTAAGGAGGCATTATGGTGGCTATTTTAACACACACTTTTTCCTTAGTCTTTTGAAAAATCTTTGTATGTGTGTCACTTTACTGGAAAGGGCAATGTTATGCTGCCCATTTCATTTCAATATTTTGAGCCTTTGAGTCTTGAAATAAATCATTGATCATATCTTTAGAGTGCAATAACACCATTATGTTACTCAAATAGTTTCAAGAATTGTTTGTCTTATGCCTTAGGCCATTTTTAGAACTAATGCCATGTATGTCATTTGGATCTTTGCTTAGTAGCATTATGCCATTCAATTTTATCTAAGATTGTTTGTTAAAAAGAGCCTAGTTTTCATTATTGTTTGTGCCTTTATTTGGGAGAAATAGCCTATCTATCCATATGCCTTTTGCATTGTGACTTTTGCCAACTAACCAAGTTCATGTTTGAATTTTGTATTCCTAGTCTATGCCAAAGTGTTTCAAGTTTGTTAGATTAAATATCTTTTTTTTTCAAGTCTATATTTTGATGGCGTATTTGGCCAAAAATCCTAGTACATACCTTATTTAAGCCTAGATTTTAATGCTACATTTAGCCAAAATAAATAATAACCTTTATTTTCCTTAGATTAGACCTATTTGGAACACTTTGAACCTAGATTTTAGCATGCCAATTTTTATTCATCCACTTGAAATATTATGTATAAGAGACTTGATGTTAGAAATATGATGTTATACTATTTTATATCAAGTTTTAGTATGGGTGATTTTGGAGATACAGCTCCCCTAGACCAAGTTAGACCAAGTTTGGACTATTTATCCTTTGGACATCATTTTTAAATAGTTTGTATAACTCTAGGATTTTTTACAAAAATTTCATTATTGATGAAAATATGTCTAGCTATACTTATGGTGGAGTTATGTACAATCCAAGTTATGCTAGAATGGCTACATAAATTGACTTTGATCAATACCCCTATGGTAAATAAGTGGTTTGTGAGATGGATCCATATCCTCCTTACAATCCTCAATCTATGGAATAAAGCCAAGTGTCATGTTCGATAATAACTTCTAGCTAGTTGACATATGATACTCACCCTTTTATTACCATTCATGGTGTCTATTCTGACACCTACATTGTTAACCCTCCTTCAAATTGTGTGAGCCACCATGCTCCACAAAATCTAAAGAATATTATTTCTATACTAGGACCTCATCCTTTGGCTCATGATAGCAATAAAGTTTCACCATGCCCTACTATTACCATTCTAAGACCTAATTCTTTGGCTTATGCAAGCAACCAAGCTCCATGATGCCCTATCATTTATATACCAAGACCTCATCCTTTGGCTTTTGATAGTAATCAATATTTTCCATGTCCTACCATTACCATTCTAGGACCTCATCATTTGGATTGCGTGAGAAACTAAGCTCCATAATGCCATATCATTTCTATATCATGACCTCATATTTTGTCTTGTGTGATCACTCAAGATCCAATATTCCCTACCATTTATATTTTAGGACCTCATGCTTTGGCTTGTGTGATCAATCAAGCTCCATGATGCCCTACCATTTCTATACTAGGATCTCATCCTTTGGCTTGTGCAAGAAATCAAACTCTAAAACACCCTACCATTTCTATTCTAGGATCTCATCCTTTGGCTTGTGTGATCAATAAATTTCCATGACATCCTATCATTTCTATATTATGATTTCATCCTTTAGCTTGTGTAAGACACCAAGCTCTACGATGTCCTACCATTTCTATACTAGAGCCTTATCCTTTGTCTTGTGTGAATAACCAAAATCCATGATGCCCTATCATTATCCAACCACCAACCATTATTTAAACATTTCCATCCATTCCCCACTTTAGAAAACCCCTACCAATTGTCCATCCCCAACCAAGCTAATCAGTACCTCTCTAATTGATCCAATCATTCAAAGACAAATATGTATTCAAAATTAGTATTTTAAAATCTATTGTAAACCAAGGCCAAGAGAACCAACCAATATACAATGTTTTTTTTAACCAACCATTTGTAACAAGTCAACCTATGATGAATTACCTCTTAATACTATACCTATTATTGAGGAGTCTCACTCTAACAAGCTAGTCTTTGCTAAGTCACTTATTAATCATTATAATCACCTTTGGGAAAATAATTATCTTGAATATATGCCTATTTTTAAGGACCATCCCCTTGATAAGCCAGTCTCTAAGGAGTTATCTCTTGACCTTTTTCTTATCATTGAGGAGTCTCACTTTGACAAACTTATTTTTGTGGAACCCTTTATACCATCACAGGCTATTACTTATCTAATACCAAACATTCAACAAGACATCATTATAGTAACATCCACACTATATGAAGAATCAACATTGAAGTTAAGTTATCTTCTTGAAATAACATCATATTTAGCATTAGAAGTAGAATCAGCATCAATATCAACATTAGACTTAGAATCCCTTGAGTCAAAATAAGATTTAGAATTAGAATACATTTGTGGTTATTAAAAAATTGGTTATGCATGCCTCAAAAATAAATTTGAATACATTTTTTATCCTTTTATGGGTTTTTAGGATGATTACTTCAGCTTTGACACAAGATCTCATAATATCTTATATGAGGATTATTCTACCTCCTCCCACTCCCTTACCATTTTACATGCCATTAACACCAACCAACTTAGCCATCATATTGACCTTACACCTCCCACAAGTGTTTATTAAGACTAAAAAAATCATAACTTGTTGAATTGTATCCATGGTGACATATTAGTTGAAGATTGTTATGGAGGCCAAGACCACATTCATGCAAAAGTATAATCTTCTAGTGAAACCTTTTTAAAGTGTTAAGGGATAATAAAAGTCCAAACTTAGCATCTTCTAGTGAAACCTTCTCAGAGGCACTAGAAGACAATCAAATTAAAAATTCAACATTCCTTAGTGAAAAATTATCAGATGTACTATGGAACAATCAAGACAACCTCATTGGTGTAAACCTCTTCGAGGCAACAATATTTTAGCACAATAGTCCTTCACTACTTGATGAAGACATTATCAAAGATAAAATTAGTATAGCTTCCAACCTAAAACATAATCATATGTTAGCTACTCTCAAGCCCAAAAAATAAAAAAAATTGTGGTCCTATTGAGAGCATATTCAAAAGTATTCAGCCCTATCACAACCAAAATTATGTGAAATTTATAATCAACAACATTGTGTGTGCCTGAAAATCCTAATTTTCATTATTATCCCAACCATTATACATTTCATTATCATCCACCTTTGCATTACCAAATCCAACTTAACAGCCAATATTTACCCTTATTTACAATATTGGGTCACACTTTCCTTTGTAGAGGATGCAAAGATACCTTGTATTGATGTTTAAAGGAAATAAAATCAATGACCAATGAAGATCACAAAAACATTCTTAGTATCCAAATATTTAGCAAGATCTTACGAGAGTAGATATTTCAAAGAGGTGTGGGCTATAAATTTTTATGATTGACTATTTTGGTTGTATCATATGTTGATCAGAATGTGTATCTCCACATCATCAAGAATAATAGAAACATTTATCTTGGATATAAACATTTACCTTGTCATTTCAATATATCATTTACCTTACCTTTCCATTTTCCATTTGCTTTGTCATTGTTTCATACCCTACCATTTACCTTACCTTACCACTTAGGGGAAACTCTCTTACCATTTTACCCAATTATCATGCCTTCATCATCCTAAAAAATGTCATCCCTATTAGACCAAAGCCTATTTTTAGCTATCATACCCAACCCTTTTGATCTTGGTTCCTTTGGTTCTTCCTGTACTTTTCATGAGGGAATTTTGATCTAGTTTCAATAGTTTTATATTTTCATGTTTAAATGATTGTCTAAGAAAGGAGTATGACATTCGATCTGGCAAGTTATCTTTCATTCACATGTGACTAATGCTATTGATTATAACTATCTATGGGAAAATTAGTAGTCCACCTTGTGTTACTAATTATAACCTCCTATGGGAAAATTAGTATCACATACCTATGTTGTTTCTTCCTAATTATAACCACCTATGGGAAAATTAGGAACAATATCTTTTTACCATACATTATTGCCTCACCTTGCCATTATAATTTTCATTTGCCTTATCATTTTCCTCAATTTTAGAACTTATTGTGACCTAATCAGTTCTCACCACCTTTTGTGTGGACATAACTAATATGACTTAAGGTCCTATTAGGACTATGTAGGCCATGTTAAATTTATGATAAGGTCATCTCAGTCCCCCTTTTCCATACACTCTTGTTATTTATAGTCAACCTAAGCCAATATTATTTTTATTTTTTGAGTGTTATCTTATCAATCTATAACAAGTTAAGGTACTTAAAAATTATAAAACCATTCAAATTTCTCAAAGTTCCAAGAATATGTGTCCTTTCTAAGCCTAGTTAGTCATCCTCAATCCACCCTAATAGAGAAAATCCATTGTTAGGATGCTTTATTTTGATTTAATTTCAATTTTTTTGTGGGTTTGTTTGCTTAGTTATTTGTTTTTTTGCTTGCCTATATGTTTTGTTTTATTAATATGCCTTAACTTAGTTTATATGCATTCATTAGGTGATTCCTTGCATATTATTCTTGAGTTTATCCATATTTATACGTCAACATTGTCATCATGGTTTTTATCATTGGTGTGTTGTTTTAAAATTATTTATTGGATCCAAAATTAGTCTTTATGCATATTTTGGCTAAGTTCTCATGTTTTTTTATATCATGATGATACCAACACGTGCTATAGAAAAAATCCTCTTAGGAAGTCTTACAAGCAAGGGAGCCACAAAATTTTATCCTTAGTAACCTTGGAAAATCATCACACCATCCTTGATCAAATCAACCTATTGACCATTTTGGTTATGTAAATGATAATAAGGATGTGCATCTTTACATTGGTAGGTATAATTGAATCTTTCACATTTATCAATTCTTATTCTTTTGTTCATCTCTTTCATGAATTTTCACATCCTTATATGCCTAGTTGTTTGTGGTTTCTTCAATCATCATACCATCACATCTAAATTTATGCCCATTATTTTTTAATATGTGCAATAGGTTATATCCTTGATTTATGCTTGCTAATCTACCCTATTGGGGCATAATCAAACACCATGTTTTAAATCTAGGTCATCTTAATGATTATAACCACTTCTAAGAAAATCATTATTTCGATTCATCAACCTTAACTAAGGCATATGCATAAACCGCTAATTATAAATACCTTTGAGAAAATAATTACTTTTTAAATCAATGCATGTAAACATTTTCTCAATTTCATTAATCTCACCCATAGGTTAATTTAATTCTTATTTTATCCTCTTCATACCACTAATTATAACTACCTATGGTCCAATCAATATCTTCCCTCCCATTTCATATTTTTGGTCCACTCATTTCCTCCTTTTGAGGGACCAATTACTAACCCCTTTACCAACTGCTCCCTTGAAGGGGCATCTATAGTTCATCAATTGATTAAAGTCATACACATACATTACCTTCTCATTTTTTGATAAGACATTACTATGATTATAGATTATAACACCTTCCCAAATAAGGGAAAATTGTAGACACCTAAAATTGGCCACCAATGGCCTTTGACTAGACTTTAGACCGATTCTTATCAACAATTGCAAATTAAGCCTAAGAATCACTTAACATCCCAAATTTTCTTGTGTATAATTTATCAAATCTTAGAATCACTTTGAGACATCCCTATTTGGGGTATCCTACCATAAGCAATAAAAAACTCTCATAGATTCATCTCTAATCATCTTGTGGCATCACAACATGTAATTTGGCCTATGGACCTATTAAGTGGGGCAAGTAAACACATTCAAATCTTAAAAATGCTAAAAGCCTAAGAATAATTAATTAATAAGATAAACCAAATTAAATGCCTATTTTAATTATACACATGTAATCAATGAAATTCTAAAAAAATAAATTCAATAATATGAAATATCTTAGCTTTTCATGATTACCTTTTGTGAGTTGTTAAGCCTTTGAAAATATCTCACCCATTCTTATTCATTAAAAATCATTAATTCTTGACACCTTTTAACTCTACTAGGGTTAATTAACTCACATAGGTTAGGTTTGAACCCATTCCATGTTTAAACTACACTTTAACTCACCTTGAGTTGGGGTTAATTCTTAAGCCTATAAATACAACCCTTTGCCTCTTCATTTAGGATCTTGGATAGTGTAGAGTTATAATATATGTTTTATAACATGATTCATATCCATAATGTTATAATTCTAAAATATTGAGCCAACACCCATCAATAAATCATAATCCATATCAAACCAACTATAGTGCCAAGGAGATAATGAGCAAATAAAACTCTATTCCTGAAGACTCTTTGAGCACAAACTAAGTAATCCATGAATAAATGATTTAGAGATCTTAAGGAAGGTAAGGATTATTTTATTTGAATATTAATTGGGTTTTAAATTGTATTTTTTCATTAATATCCCCCCGAGATCTAGGCTTAGAGATGTTAGCATGTTAGTGTGTTGATTTCATTTTTTTGTGAAACTAACACTTGATCTAACCTCATTTCTATTGTCAAATTCCTATGATCACAATACCCAGGAAGTTAGGCCTACCATATCTAGTGTCCCCTCTATTAGTGCTTGATTATTAGGCACAACATATTATAGAGATGAGAGGGAGAGGAGACATGGGTGTGCCTATAGAAATACCTATTATTAGGCCTTGATGAGTGATACCATGGATTAGTTAGGCATAATAGTATGAGATGGTGAGTCTCAATGCATAGGTTTTTATAGTTTTGTATGTTAAGGGTGATAATGTGGGAGTGGAGCCATATTAGGGTAGACAATAGTTACCTCTAGCTCATAGGAGATAGAGGCACCATTGGTGAGAGGGGACACAAGCGTGAGTAGTCACACATGGAGATCCTATGATGGCTACTAGATAGTTGGTTGATAAAAAGGTAGTTGAGGAGGGGAATACAATGCACACATATAATGTCTCTAAGTTTTTCACTTATATATATATATATATATATATATATATATATATATATATATATATATATATCCAATAGATGAGGTGTTCATTGGTTGAGCTAATAGGGAGACCGTGGTTGGTGACACTGGCACTAGTGAGAAATGCTTCAATTTTATAATTATTTTGACATAGATCATTAGTTTTATTATTATTTATGTATTTAATGATAGGTATATGGTTATATATATATATATATATATATATATATATATATAAGATATGATGTATATTTGGTTTTTGTTTTTCAAGTACTTTAGCTAAGGAGATCAGATGGGGAGACATGATTATGGCCACACACCACAATATTTTAGATGGGGTGTTGTTGCATTATGAGCCATCCACCTTGGTAGACCCTATGGTACCATCTTCCCTAGATTATGTTAGATAGTTTATATTGGTGATGGAGGCTACTTGATAGTTGAAATAATGAGGAGATAAATTATATCCCCCTACATGAGTAGGAGAGGGAGAGGACCAATCCTAGTAGGCATTAACACAAGATCAAGCCACCCATATGGTGATTAGTATAGAGTTTGGATGTGTGAGGACCTAAGTGGCCAATCTATATGGATAGGTCAATGGATTGAGATCCTAAAATACCTCATTATAGCATACAATTCATAGGTTTCATCCATAGGTATTCATGCGTATCATGGCTTGGCCATAGGATAAACATGATGGAGCATAGACTTAGAGTTGTAGCTATTATATTCTATCAAACTCATATTATATATATGTAAATTTCTTAGTCTATGATTTATATTTATTTATATATGGATGCATTTGATGTATTTATTTTCTAGAATTATGTGATACACATGCATGGTTGAAAAGAAAATCAAATGATTTATAAAAGTATAAATAATAATAAAATGTAATACATGTTATATCATGATGGGAAATGTGTAAAATCAAGAGATGAATAAACATAAGAAACCAAAATGGTAATGTAAAAAGTAGTAAGTGTTTTAAAATCATGTATAAGTAAAAATTTCACCAAATTAAAAAAAAATCATACTATATCAATTTGGGAAGTATGAAAATTTGTAATAAAGTAGAGAACATGTGAAAATCAATGGTATAAAAAACAAATGAACAATAAAGTGAATAAAGCATACTAAATCAAGATGGGAAGTATGAAAATAAAAACCAAATGTAAATATAAATCAAATTATTAATAATAAGTCAAGATGGGAAGTATGATTAATTCAATAAAATGGTAACAAACATACATGCAATTGGAAAATAAGAATATAAAAGTGAAGTGTTTATGAAGTAATCATAAAACATACTAAATCAAGATGGGAAGTATGTAAATGATGTGTAAATCATAATGTAACATACACTATCTCAAATTTAAAACATATAATTTTATTTTTAATTGGTAATAATATGAACTTTTTATTAGAATATTATGTGAGAAGAGCTTGGTCCTATCCAAGATGAGGTGGAGATAAAGGTATGAATAACTTAAAGATGTTTCAATGTGGTAATTTATGAGGAGATCTTGGTCCTATCCATGGTATTACATTGTATCTCGCAAGGTGAACACCAATAAGGTGAATGCTAAATAAGGGGGAAAATAAGGAAATGTTTTGTGAGGAATGCCTACTCCTATCCAAGGTCTTACAATACAACTCACAAAGAGAAACCCTAGGGGGTATGATCAATTAACAAAACAATATTAATTAATGGTAAATATTAGGATTGTTGCATTGAAAGTAGGGAATGTAGAAAAACATGGCATAGGAATTTGATGAGGAAACCTTAGTAAACATGAGGCATAATAGGTAATAAAGAAAGACACTAAGAGGCTAGTGACCATCAAAATACAAAGGATGCATGCTCACAATAATCACAAAGATGTATAGGAAAATAGGTGGGATACCAATATCAATTCATGAAGGTTATATAAATAAGTAAATTAAAATGGTCTTACCTTCACAAAACATGTTCCCCATTCCTCATGACCTCTTAAAAAATTCATCAGTCTACTTTGAAGATTGGGTACTTGTGTGAGAAATTAGGTAGAACTTATAGCTTTTTTTGTTCTTATATCATAATCTACTGGCCTAATACACCCCAAAGGACCTCAACTCTATCATGAAGCCAACTATGGAGTTTGATTTTCATTTAGAAATAGGAGTTGTGCTAAACATAGTAAATCACATATTTTGGTGTGATTAGACTTTTAGATTGCATGTTGCCTTTTGTTTATATGATTTGGATTTAAAAATTTTATTAATTTTTTAATTCTTCCTCATATATTTGGAATAACCAACATGAGTGATAAAATTGATACACATGAATGAGATTTAAATTTTGGTTAAAGGAGGCTAAGTAAGCAGAGATATGACTAACTAAATAACTTTGTCTTACCTATGATCTAATGTGTAATCTCAAGTTTCAACTGTATGTATGCTTATTATGTGAAATGGAAATAAGGGAAGAAGGGCGATCCAAATAGATTGGTGTGTATAAGTAGTACAATGATAATTCTTGTTTGTTAACTGAGCATATGGTAGAGATAAAATACTAAAGGAATCGTGTTTGTATAACTAATTCACAATAATAATTATCTTTATTTGAGTGTAAAATATAGCAAACAATCATGATAGATTAAAAAAAAAGGAATCCATGAAAGAAGTGAAATAATAAACATAAGTTTTCATTCATGAAAATAATGATAATAATGCATAATAAAAGGTGAAAGAGAATTAAACCATGTAAAACACATAATGCATAATATAATGGTTCATGTAAAATAGATAAGTGGAACCATGTTTAAAAAATAGTCAAAAGTATAAGATATATAAATGGATCACAAATCCAATTTAAATAATAAAATATAATAATATGAGAGAACACCATGCCATGTTCACAAATACTAATGGATCCAACCACAAATTTTATTCATAACATTATAAACATCTCTATGTCATTTAAATCTAATGTTATTTAGAGTCTCATTAATCTTTGTAGAAAGTTGTGAAAATACTTCCTTCCATATGATCTCAACTAAAAAGTTAGGTATAGAGGAAAAAGTTTAATACTCATGTGGTATATCCTATGTAGGATACTTAATGTGAGTAATATGTGTCTTGATGGGAATGGTATATGTGGAGCTAGGAGGAGGTGTAACTGGTGGATAAGGAGGACCTTCATTCACAAATGATGTATAGGGAAAGGAATAATTGGTGCTGGTGTAGACTATGGTAAATATTAGATATGATGTTGAAGCACATGGAATTGATTAGTATGATAGGTATAACACTGAAGCCAAAGATAATACACTTCCCTATATTTAGGGATGTACTTTGAAATTAGCTTATGAGGAGTTATCATCTTATCTTTGGCCTAAGAAATGACAAGTCATAATGTGTCAATGTACTACCTAAATTTTTGGCAATGGTAGAAGAATGGTTTTTTATTCCATGGAAGCAACAAATACATATAGTAGAATGTGGGGGTATACTATCTAAATATGTAGAAGGAACCTTGGGTTGCATATATAGATGACAATATTTGGTTTAATGACCAATTACTCTATTAATATTCCAATAAGGCTAATTTTCCCATTATGTAGGTAGGGTATCCAGCTGAGGTAAGGTAAAAAGACCATTACCAAGGAAGGGGAATCTAGATTGAAAACTAGACTAGGCTCATTTTTAGGTAAGGTTGGATATACAATGGGTCTAAACATAGTTGCTAACATATGTAGAGGAATCATAATATAAGGGTCATGATATATGGCAAAAAATAAGGTCCTATCATGGCACGATCCATGAATATGCTCCTAAGAGGATATGTTGTGACTAGAGGTGTAATATGTGAGTGTTCCATCTATAAACTTTGAACAATTGTGGAAAAACTAATATTATGTACTGTAAGAGGAGAAATGATAGAAAAAAATGAAAAGACTAAAATAAAGAATAACGATATCTAATAACTTTGACATTTCTAGCTTGGATGAATCCAACTAAAAAAGGGTCATCTAAAGAATAAATGTCATCATAATCAAGAGTATGTAAGTCAATACTACATGTAGGAATTATTTTATTGGTATAGGAAGCATGGTTAATAAAATGTTTAGTTTTGGTTAAATTGACTAGTATATCATCAAAAGGTTATTGATGGGAACAAGGTTGAAGATAATGAGGAAGTTGAGCAATGATGTGAGCGTAACGATTGTAAGTTTTGATCTTTATACTTATCTCATCTTGCTCATAATCATTACAGTCTAAGAGGTTAGGTGGAATATTCCCAATTATTTTAGGATGACCATTATAACCTCTAGTGGAGTTAATTAGATAGTTGAAGTGTTAGGATTATTAAAATAGAACATTAGGTAATACTTCAAGGTCGGGTATTTTAAAGACACAATATTATTGGAATTGTTTGAAATTATAAGGATTCATGTCCCATTGAATATTTTAGATATCACCATTCTAAGTAAATTTGACACATATGCATGTGGATGAAGTAACTGCTCTCATAGGATGAGTCTATGGTACATTGAGAAAGATATTGTAAGAAATTAAAAATTTAAATATCATGAATTTCACATAGATGATCATGAAAAGAATGGTAATAAGAAGACAAATAAAACCTAAATGAGGTATTTATCTTATGTCATAGCCTTGGCATGTAGTATATATAAATTTAAGGTTGTATTCAGAGTATCCAAATGTTTTAATAAAGTCAAGGGAGGGAACACAAGTGCCTGAACCTTCATCAATTAATGCATGGTTAACTTAGATATCACCTATTTGGATGTTAATTAATAAAGGAAGAACATTTTCACAAAGAAATATCTCTTTGGGAATCATATAAAAGATAGTGAATTTAAGTGAGAGGGAAGTGTCCATTATTTCGATAATATGGATGGAAATCTCTTCACATTGTTGAAGTATGTTACCTTTGGATCCAACTAAGTTAATTTATTACCCTACAGGAGGAGGATGAGGGATTTTAATTTTGAATAGTAGTTTCATTAGGTAGTTAAAATGGTGTGGATAATCTCACATTAGCTTTAAGAATGGGGTTTGAGATGGGAGATGAGAAATTTCCACAATAAGATTCCATTCATCATAACCCATGAGAGGATTGTTAGATAGAGGTGCATAGTGTTATAAGAGTTCTTAGAAAGGGTGCTTGGGTGTAAAATTAAACTTATGTTGATAATGTATGGTTCATTTAGGTTGGTTGAAAGTGGGTTGAGATGATGTGATGGTTTATTGAGGTACTTCTTTTGATTGAGTAGAATAAATACTATTTGAAGTTTGAAGGATGTTTTCTTATGGTATGTAAGTTAGGGAAAGAGTAGAAGTTATATCAATGGTATGAGAGGTATGGTCAATTATTTGTATTAGATGTGGTTCTTTTATGGGTATTGATTCCTCATGCCCTAATTCAATTAGATGGGATGGGGAAGTATCTAAATAATGAAAAATGTTGGAAGGGTGTGATGTGTAGGTGTTAGGTTTGAATAAATATAAGAAAATACTCTTCTCATATTAGTCATATTACCTATATACACATAATATTTTCAAACTTTTATTGATTACTAAAGCTTTGTATTGTGCAGGATCTTATCGAGTCTCAATCTCTCTGAGTACATGCCTTAAAGGGTGCACTAAGAAAGGGGTGAGTAGACCATCAGTGCTTTGTAAGATTGTTATCCCTTTTTCCACTTTTCATATACACAATCATCTCCTAAATACCATTAACCTGAAGCTTATTCTTCTTTGTCTTATGTATTATAGTTATTTTCCTCTTTCCATCCTCATTTACTTGCCTTAATTCCCTTTAAGACTATCAATTATACTAGGTTGACCATGGCTGACCTTGTACAATTTAGGATTATTTTTCACTTTTTGGGTTTATTAGCCTTTCAACTGACCTAAATTAGACCTAGTAAATTATCCCTAAAAACATACAAGGTCAACCATGGTTAACCCTATATAATCAATGTTTTTGAGAGGATTTAGTAAAAAAATCTACCTATATATACAAGTTCATTTCCAACAATTTGTAAGAAGAGAAGAGAAGAAGAATAAGTTCAAAAAAACATTTTCTTATTGACCATTCTACTTGAGTAATAAATCTTAGGGTTCCATAATTTTTTTGGAAATATGGATCTTGTCTTGTGTAGAAGTCTTTTGGATGCATAGATATGTTGTGTAGCCTAGATCTGATTTGTCTTTGTTATCCTTATATACCACAACAATATCTTGTGAAGCACCTTGTCCAAGGGAGAGATTGAGGCTCTATGGGTTCATCTTCAAAGGTAAGCATTCCTAACTTTATTTCTCCTTTGTAAGAGTAGATAGATAATGTAGTTCTTCTCTCTTCTATACATTAGGATTTATGTGAGTATATGTCTTCTATGCATGTTTAGTTTAGTTTTTTTTATTTTTTTTACCCCCACTTTATGTAATAAGCTTTAGTGTTCACTAGATTAGATTTTACTTTCTTTTTTATTACCATAGGTGAAATATCAAACCTTATGACTCTTTTAGGGTTGTTGCATGATTGTGTTAGACTATAGGATTTGAAACCCTACCTCATATGGTGTATTATGATAAGTGATCCCCTAATAGGGTTTACCAAATCCCTATATTGGTCTTTCTCTCACTTAACAAATGTATTCCTAATTGTAAGTGTATGTATACTCTATCTTCTCTGAGCTAGGATCAATTTATAGACATGATGTATATTTGATTTCATACATTCTGGTGAACCTGACGTGAAACTAACCCTTGTAGGATTTATTTCACTTTCTTTCATTCTTTTTAGTATTATTTTTATCATATGTCTATCATACTGGATCATATTTTTTGACCCTATTATAATATCTATGTGTGGGTTTTCCAGAATAGCCAATTGGATCAACTCAAATGACCCAGTACAAATTTCTAGACTTCCAATTAAGATTACTCGGTCAACCTAGTCAACCCTATACACTTTCAAGCATCCAATGTAGACTATTAGGTCAACCCAATCAACCCTATACACTTTCAAGAATCTATCTTAGCATACTAGGTCAACCTTATTAGACCCTATACATTTTAGGCACTTAGTAGTAGGATTCTATAAAGCTTGATTGAATCAGTCAATCTAGTTAGCAAAGTTTTCAAACATAGTCCAAGGTTATTGACTATAAATATTTATTCTCATCATCTCTGATCCACCAAGGTTACTTTCTATCTCTCTATCTCTTTCTTTTCTATCTTTCCTTACATAGTTTGTAGTCTTCAAAACTAACTTTACATAATCAACTGGATCGACCATATTGACCCAATTTTGTGTTTTGTGCATTGTCTAAAATAACTAGGTTGACCCTATTCATTTTTAAACCTTAATTCCATAGTATAGGTTCAACCCTATCGACCCTATTATATATTTTTTGCATATAATATCAACATTTTACATTTTTTTAAGTTATAATTAATCTCTATATTCTAGTAATTAGTTCACACCTTTCTTTTCTTGTTACTTGCATGTTTATAATAGTTCACATAGTCTAATTAGGGGTTTTTTCATTAACCATTTAGTTTCAATATTTCTATTTTATGAAAAAATGGATAAATCACATAATCTAAACAAGTAATTTAACATTTGTCTACCCAAGGACAACTTACTTTGATTTCATCACCAAGGGGGAAGCTGATTTGATACTCTAGTCAAGTATAAATCATGGTTAATGTTATATTATGGATAAGAAAAGACACATTTATCACTATGGTATGTGAAATGAGGGGGTAGGTCCTAATACCAAGCCTATATCATTGCTACTACAGTCCCTTTTATCCCAAACTACCTTAAACTATCCTTAGATTGCTACTAGTCCCTTTTTTATAGCCAACCTCCCATCACAACTAAAGTCATTTCTTAATAATCTAATAAAACATCTTAGGTTGACCAATTAGTGAGCTCTTTAGTTTTCAAGTTGATTGATTATCCTTTTCTTAATTATGTGTGAAAAAACTTGCATTAGCCAATGTTAGTGCAAGGTTTTGTATTGTGTGCTTCAATTGGATTGTCTAGCATCAATCCAATTGACTATTATTTCCCTTCAACTCTTACTTTCCTATATTAACTAAAAAAATTGTCTTATTTCATCTCACAAATTGTTACAAAATTTTTCTTTTTCCTTGTCTATTGTATTAGGTCAACCTAGTCAACCTTGTACCTTTTTATAACCTCTATGCACTATACAAGATCAAACCAATCCACATTATACTATCTACATCCCCTTTTACCTCTTTTTCAAATCTTTGTTCATTGTATTGGATTGATCCAATTAACCCTATATAGTTTTGCAGTCCTTGATTTTGTGTTAGGTCAACCCAGTTAACCTTGTACTATTCAAGTCACTTTATAGTTATTTTATTTCTTATCTCTCTTCATTTCCCTTCATCATGAAATTTTTTGTGATAGTGACACTAATTTGAAATTGATAGATGTGATAAATATTACCAATCATCATAGGGTCTCCCATAGATAGAGTAGGGCTCCTCTCTTAGATACTAGTAAAGTTCATATTTCCACTCGTATAATGAACTATGGGACCCCTCCTAATACCTATTCACAACATAATCCTCTTTTATCATTATAAGATCAACCTGAGTTAGAGTATACTCCCAAAATTATCTTTTTTATCTCCAAACTTTCTCAACATCAAGGAATGGATCCTTCTACCATTTACAATCTTATTATTAGTGTTCAAGTTGAATAAACTCATTCACATACTCCTACATTCTCAACTAGATTCATGGGTACCACTTTATTTGATTCTCAACTTCTTCATTTGATTATGACCCCTTCTCATACCATGACCTCTTCTTCTCTAACTTCTTCTACCTCCATGCCTAGTATATCCAATAACATGGCAAGTTCTACATCTAGTGGGACTCTTTTAAGATCCACTATCCTTAATCCATCTACTAGTGATTCATTAGTTATGCAAGGTAATCATGCTTCTAGTGCTTATTCCTCTCAACCATTCATTAGTCCATCTTTTAATACACAAGCAAATTTTTCCACTAGTGCATTTCATTTTCATAATTCTTCTCAAGCTCCTATCAACACCAATAGTGGTACCCAAGCCACTAATACCAAATCTAATGATTCTAATAATGCTAATCAAACACATCAAATTTTGTTGAAAACTATTGATCAAATGAATACCTTTCAAACTCATAACATAAATCAAATGATGATAATACAAAACCACCTTCTTCACATTCAATCTCATTTATAACTAATGGCTTGGGGCACACATATCCAGAATGTTCCCTATCCTCCTCTTTGATATTCATAAGGTAATGTCAGTTTTCAACGTCCTTTGGTGAACAAAACCATTAATCATATTCAAAATGAACTTCTCATTACTCAAATTTTTAATAATGACATAGGAGGTATAACACCTACAATTTCTCATAATGGATCAACCAATCTCACCCTTCATCTTAAGACATTTGGAAATCATTATAAGGATTTGGTAAAATTAAACACCTTTGTTACTACCAAGATCTTTTCCAAAAACCTCATAGGTGATGCCTTGGATTGATACAATCAACTTAGACCACATTATATTACTAGTTTGGAGGATTTAGTGAATGTTTTAGTTCAATAATTCCAAACTAGTGATCTTCCCAAAAACACTTTGGCCCATTTCATAAATTGTAAATAAAACAAATATGAAACATTTTAAGCCTTTATTAAAATATGAAAGACTTTATCAAGTAAATGTCAACATAACATGGCCAATGACAATCTTTTCCATCTCTTTACCAATGCCCTCTTTCCTAAATTATTATATCAAGTCCACACTCTCTCTCCAAGTACCTTAGAGGAGGCTATTGACCAAGCTAAATTACAAGATTTCCTAATGCATCACTTTGAGCCACCCTAACCTTCTATGTGTCCTCATCTCTTACTAAAAAAAAAACCACAATATTACCAATGATGGCATTATAGATTCTTATGACACCATTCATAATGTTCAAACTATCATTCCTACCCCTTCATCAAAACTAGTTCCCTCTTCTCAATAATATATCAATCCTCATTTATCTTCACCAAATAATATCAATGTTCTAAAACCTAAATTGCTTAAGCATCTACCCATGCCTCTTCCATGATAGCTTGACCCTACTCATCTTATGAAATCTTAGCATGATCCTAACAAGTTTTTTTGGTGTCATGACAGTTAGGGTCATTCTCATGAGAATTGTAAACAAATTCATGATTTAGCTATGGATTTTCTTCTTGGACCTAATTTTATCATGATTCCATCATTAGAAAGCATCAAAAAACTTATGAAATTGATTTCAAGGACTATAAATCACATGAAAAAACTCAATCCTTAAATCAAGAAAATTCTCATTTAGCTATCTATAAAGACCCTCTTCCTAATCACCAATCGATTCAAGACACCCAAGATAGGCCCTCCTCTTCCACAAGTAATGTATAAAGTCTTGTTGATCCAAATTTTTAATATAATGTGTTTATCATGACTAATATATGAAAGGTGGTGGCTTTCATTGATTCCCAACCTATCTACACTCCATCTAAAACATATCATGTTATCTAGGATTCTTTTCCAACTCATTTAAATGAGTTAGGGAAAGATGAACTTACTAATTTTCATGATCCAATTTATGATTATCCCTTGTATAACACTTCTCATTATATTTCTACAACTCTTCCATTATCTTCCAATACTAATGATAATCAAATTTATACTAACACTTCTTCTTCCATTTCTTAAAATCAACTTGAACCAACTACATCATATTAACATGATTTACCACCTTTTCCCAAATCTTCTTCTTCATATCAACAAATTTTCTAATCTACTTTGGCTCCTCCTTCCAAATACCTTAATAATTATGCACCTATATCTAATAACCTTCTTATAGGCTATGATGAGTGGGATACTATTGTAGATCTCACTAATCTCTGATCCTAGATTATGTTCCTTAAGCTTATAAGGATCTCTCCTCATCATAGAAACCATCTTATTCAACCATTATTCGAGATGAATGTCCCTCGCACTCCCCTAGTACGATGGGAGATAAATTTACCTAGATCTGAATATAGTATGTTACATAATGTGAAGATATATCTATCAATGTTGACAAAAATTTAAACACTTCTCTTTCCTTAAAATTTTCCATAACTTCTATGATTCATAGAAATATTATACTATGTTTGGATGATCTTCCCTTATTCATTAACATCCAAATAGTTGATATCCACTTTAAGTGTGAATTTATTGATGAGGGTTCCATTACATGTGTTATTTCTCTTGATTTCATTAAGACTCTTGGATATTTTGAGTGCAATCTCAAGTCTACATAGACCACATGCCAAGGTTATGATAGAAGGAAAATGCCTCCTCTAGGTTGAATGTGGATTCTAATTACCATCCTACCTATCATCATCTATGTGAAGGTGATGATCTTTAATTTCTCTTTTTCTTATAACATCTTGCTTAGTAGGACATAGACTCACCGCGTGAGAGCTATTGCTTATTCTACCTACCAATGCATTAAATTCACTCACAATGGAGCCATTTATAGGTTTGAAGGTGACACTAACCTTTGAAATTTCAAAAAATTCTAAGATCATGGTGTCTTTAAGATTCTTACTCTTGATCCTTTGCCAAATGTTCCATTCTGTGAGCCACAATGTCTCAACTTTCCTATTAATTCAACCTGAGGTTACAATGGGCATCCCAAGCTCATCGATAACATTCTTCCTAACCTCTTAGACTCTGATGATGATGATGATGAACTTGATGAGATTAACTTAATGACCAAAAATTTTGATCTCTCACCTCATCTCATCTTATAGCTTCTTGCTTCCTTGTAACCTTGATATTGTAAGCCTATTTATGATGGCATTCCCATAGTCTTGACCAAGACTAGGCATTTTATTCACCATACTTCATTAGATGATAAGGTCATCCCTAGTTGTATCATTAACCTTCACACCTTGGATTAGGCCCGTGATGCTGAGATTGTTCATTATCATTCTTCTTTACTTGAGTCTTTTCATGCATCTCATCATTTTGCTTCACTTATAGTTCTTAATTTTTGTATTTTCCCCTTTATCATAGGGTAGAGATGGCACTGACACCTTCAATTTTTGAGGAGACATATAAGAATACACTCATGGATCATGCCATGATTAGCCTTTACCATTTTTTTATGTACCCTAACCCTCATAACTAGTTTACCCCTAAGGTTAGTGCAAATCTCTTTAGACCTTTCATAGATCCTACCCCTCCCTTAGTAATTCCTGCTATAGTTGAGACTATTCCCACTCCTACTATAGTTGAGCCTATTTCTACTCCTACTATTATTAAGCCTACTCATGTTCCTAATTACATTGCTCCTTTTGTTGAGCCTAGTTCTATTCCTTCCTCATCATCACCCTCCCTTGGTGATGGTTTGATATCATTGCCTAAGATGGCTCCTATGCCCACCAAATAGGCTGATGAGTGTTCTCTAGCTTCTTCCACTCCTATTTCTCCTCCTTCTATGAGTGATTCTACTAAAACCACTCATAAATGTATCTATTACCTCCATGTGATAAATAATCATTCGTACACCCATTATCACAAGTTGTGATAATATATTGATACCTTGCATCCTTCTTCTCCATCATCAAACACAATTATACCTCCCCTAAAGGTTATTATTTAATATCTACCCAAGTATGGTGAGGTATATTATCTATGACATCTATGTGGCACCCATCATACTGATCATTACTACATCCTTAAAAAACATCTTAAATATCACCTTATAGCCATTCCCAAACCTTCTACCACTCCTCTCATAGGTCATTCCCATAAGAAGATTCCTCTTGTTTCTCCTATGGCTCCACATCCTATGGTTCCATCTCTACCTATGGTCCCTTCACCACCTTCTATGCTCCACCCATGACTCCTTCACCCATGGACCTTCCCTCACCCATAGATCCTTCTCAATAGATGATTCCTACATCTCCTATCAAGCTTGATCCCACACATTATCCTAACCATCCCTTGCCTAATTTACCTCCTCAACACAATCCTTAGAGAATTACTACTTTTTATGTAAAAGATATTAGAAAATAATTTTTTTCCAAATCTTCATTGAAGATTGATGAGATATTAGCAGCAATTTGTCACTAGCTTCATAGAGATTTATTTGATGTTATGGATAATGTGTGTGGATAGATTTATCAATATTTATGAGCACATGAATGGTTATTTCACATTTTCATTTAGGTTGGATGTGTGATCCAATCTTATCTTTATCTATCTATTATATCATTTGACATTGTGTCAAATTTTTTCTTATCATGTATGGTGATTTCTTACTTATTTTACTATATTTTGCTTATCTTATCAGCTATATTTCACATATTATTGTCTTTATTTATTTATTTTCTATATCTTACTTGAGTTTCTCTCAAAACTCTATTATTTCCGCTTCATGATTGATTTCTTTCTTATCTCCATTTTCACAAGTAATTATCATTATGACTTGGTTATACAAACCTTGTTCCCTTTGGTCATTTTCTCTCCTTTACCATGTGATTAGCTAGAAAATAATACTACTCATTACTATCTCCTTACACTAGTCCACCTTTTTGGATCTCATTTTTCCCTTCTTCCTTTTTCACAAACTAAGCATATACATGGTTGAGACTTGAGATCACATGTTAGTTCATTACCAAGCCTAAGTGTCCTATTTAGTTTTTATGTTTAGTTACTTAGATTATTTTAGTCTTAGACTACATACCATTCATGTGTATCAATTCATATCTTATGATTTGTCATTCCAAATATGTATGGAGGAGGAATCTTAAAAATCCATAAAAAGTTAAAAGACAAATCATTTAAATAAAAGACAATGATATCAAAAGGTAAAATTCTTCTTAAAAGTCAAATCATACTAAAAGACATGATTCAAAGTAGATCTCCTCCCTTTATTCAAATCTCAAACTCCATAGATGGCCTCATGGTAGATTCAAGGTCCTTTGGGGTGAGATATGCTAGTAGATTAGAAGATGAGAATAAAAAATATTTTAGTGATACCTACTTTCTCATGAAAGTACCCAATCTTCACAATAGATTGATGGCTCTATAAGGGGTCCTAAATAATGGGGCACATGTCATGGGAAGGTAGGTCCATTTTCCTTTTATTGTTCCAATATACCTTCATGAGTTGATCTTAGTAGCACACTTATTTACCTATAAATCTTTGTGTCTATAGCAAACATGATTCCTTTGTACATAGATGACCACTAGTCACTTAGTGTCTTCTCGTGTCCTTAGTATGCCTCTTGTCTCCTAAAGTCTTTTTGTAAGATGCCCAAGTCTTGATTTTTACACTCCTTTTTTCACTCCCTATATTCTTCATATCTCCTCTTATGAAATATTATTTTGTCTACTGATCACTCCCTTTGGGATTTCATTTGTGAGTTGGTTTGTAAGACCATGGAAAGGACCTAGACATCCTCACAAATTACCATCTTTTCCTTCTTATTACCCACATCCTTTATTACCTACTTTTTCCTATTTATTCCACCTTAGTGGTGTTCTCTTTTTGATTTTTAGTATAAGACCATAGATAGGACCTGGCATTCCTCACAAAATTTTCCAATACCTAAATCACAATCTAAACTTACATGTGTCAAATATGAGCTAAGATTCAATTGATTATGAAGTTACACATCATTGACATGATTCTCATCTTGATTTAATGTATTTTATGATTAATTCATTTTTATTTCATCTTTTTATCTTTTTATTTTCTAAGTGCATGTAAGAATAAAACCATTTCTTGAATTTTTCATACTTCCCATCTTGAATTAGTGTCATCAATTTTAAGACCAATCTTTTACCAATTATATTTTTATTTTATACTTCTGAGCATGACTTAGTATAATTGATTAAATTAATTCATTTTTTTATACCATTTGTGCCCTTTTACATACCTTCCATTTTATTAAATTATTTTTCATACTTCCCAATGTGAATTAGTATGATTTTTTTTATTTCAATTTGGTGTAAAAATCTTTCACTTTGGTTTAAAAATAAATCCCTTCTTAACATCTTGTTTTACCATTTATTGATTCTTTATACTTAATCATTTTCTTGTTATTACACATTTCCCAACTTGAAATAGTGTGTAGTACATTTTCTTGATTGATTATATTTTCCAAGTCCTTTTTGCTTGTTTCTTTTTAACCATGCATGTTTTTTTCATCATGATAGAAAAGAAATCACATCTAATATATATCATATAACATATACAACAAAGCTAAATACAGGTGATTTAAAGAAATATATCCAATGCATCCACAACCTCAACCATAATAAATCATAATGATAACATACACAACAAAAGACAATATGCCAAAATCATCCTATATATATATATATATATATATATATCATAAGTTTTGATACAACATATAAAACCATATACAATACTCTAGCTCTATGGTTGGGTCCCATCCTATCTATCTCATGGCTTAGGCATGTTATCTACTCAAGACTTGATTTGATTCCTCTGAATAGTATTCTATAAGGAGGCTATCCAAGATCTTAGTCCCTCTACCTATCCTTGTAGGTTTGATACCTACACATGTGACTACATCAGCTGGATTTTGATTTATACCTAGATGCATTGCTCTCTCCTCAACTAAGGCCTACCATGCCCAAATCTTACCTACACCCATCTCTGATGGTGCCTACATCCTTTCTCTACACCTATATCTATTTCACTACCTCCCCATCTTGTTTGAGTTGGGGTGGATGGTACGCTAGGGTCCTCCAATGTAGTATGATCATATGGTTGTAGAGTTTAATTCAAGACATCATAAAGTGCTTCCAACACCAAAGACCTAGATGCATAGCTATCTCCTCAGCTAGGGCCTACCATGCCCACATCTTACCTACACCCATCTATGATGGTGGCTACATCCTTTCTCTACACCTATATCTTTCTCACTACCTCCCCAACTTGCTTGAGATGGGGTAGATGGTACATTAGAGTCTTCCAATGTAGTAGGATCATATGGTTGTAGAGTCTCATTTAGGACATCATGGAGTGCTCCCATCACCAAAGACCCCATATCTCCTCTGTATCCTTAACTACACCTATAAAATCATACCAGATGGATATTAGATCACTATTATATCTCAAAATATCTATCTCTACTTCTAAATAAAAACTTAAATCAATAATTTAACTATCTTTTCTTATGTCTATATCTTAACTACTATGGTCTCACCATCTGCACGACCACCTAACACAGTCTTCCCATCTATGTGGTCTCCTATTACCTCTTTTATAGGTTACCTTGTCAACTTAAATCCCTCCATCATTGATCACATCTATCTTAGCTTGTACCTAAGTAGTCTTATGATCATCCATCCCTCTTCTAACTCCTCTATTGGCTCATTAGGGATGACCTTGATATTTTCTATATCTTATTACCTCCATCATTATCATGTCCTTGGTGGTCATAACTCATCTTACTATGGAGCTAGTAGTGGTACATTTATTATCTTTTCCTCTACCTCCTTATCCTTCTACTCCACTCCCCATCATACTCGACCAATCCATGGTCACTCATAATGTGGTCTAATTGTCAGTCTCATTATCAATGGTCCTAATCCTTTCCTTCCCCATGGATCCCTCACATGTCAAGACCACTACTCAAACATCAATATTAGTGTCACTAGATGAGGAAAATCTATCTATCCTATCACCCATGCCATTAGATGTGGATCTCTCTACTGCATATAGTTTTTAATCACTTATGCCCTCTCTATCACTAGTGCAATTGTGTGCCAACTCACTCATGTAGTTATTATGTCTCCATATGGATACCACACTATGTTTATACATCTCACTAACTATAATGCTAGCACATGGGGCATGGCTTGCACTACTTAGTCCTCCCTCCATCTATGTATTCAAGATGACCTATCATCAACCACATGGGGCAACCCAACCAACCAATACATAAGAAACCTCTCATCTATCTAAGTTGTTAACAATATGATCAGTCCCATGGTCTTATTCCCTCTTATCAACATCTCATATAGTTCATGTATGAGTTTAACCTAGATGATATATCCTAGATCATATAAAACTCACTCCTCTAGCATCATCTTGCTCAAGGTTACGAAAAATAGTGGTACCTTACCATTTGACTTATGACATAGCACCCACTATGTCACAAGACCTATCACAAATTTATAGATATTTAGAATCTATTATGTATATACATCATCCATACTAATTCTCCACCCTCCCAAAATCATCTCTAAGCATGTATCTGACATGGCTAAGGCTCTCCTCTCCTCTATACTATCTGTATCCCTATGGTCATTAGTGTTCCTACTATGGGTAGCTTGAGGATGGTATGAACATCCTCTAATATGATCACCACCTCTATCACATCCCCATATATCCCTCATTTGAACATGTTAGTCAGTCATTCTAAATAAATGAGGAACATGACTAACAAATCTAAATTCATGGGGATTATGCACATGTTAGCTATGCCTCCTAGACCTGTGGATACTAGTATAGCCCTATCTCTATCTAATAATTGTTCCAATAATGTTGGTAACTAGGCCATATCCACCAATCTATAAAACCTTTGTCATCTCTACAACCAAGAAAAAATAAAGGATGCATCAATTTTTTCATGTCATGTATAGTCACAATACATTCTTTTTACATTTTTACATTAAAAAACAAGCCTAATTGCTTTCATTATTCTTCAATTTTATTCATTTTACCTTATTTCTAGCCTACTTAGTCCTTCTTGCCCTCTTTTGGTCATTTTGGGACATTGTATCCCTCCTTTAGACTTCTTCACATTTTTTGTGCTTATTCTAGTTCTTTGGTCAAACTATTTTGACCAAACTTTCCCTTTTTTGCTTTAGTTGACTTCAAAATCTTAGTCAACCCTCTTATTTTCCCCTTTTGAATGTTACGTTGTCATTCTGGACCTTTTATACAAGTTAGCAAACTGCATTAGCTTGGTATCTTGTAAAATGTACAAGGTTGACCCATACCTACTAGGTCAGCATGATAGATTCTTCTTAATTCTAGCTTATTGGGTTAACATAGTTCATTTTGCTTTTCGACCTTTTGTATTTTCCTTTAAAAAGTGATTTTTTTGCTTTCTTCTTAATTCCTCTAAACCCATTTCCCATATTTATATTTACTACCCCTAAAATATAAGTTTATCTCATTTTAATATCTAGAAATTCTTAAAATTCAAAATTACTAAAAATACACTTAATTCAATATAAAATTCAAAAACTAGTTTAAGATTCATAGTTGCATACTTGTAGTGTACCCATTACTATCTCTGGAGTCTCTCCCTATCTATCTTATCATCTCCTTGACATCCTATATTTTTTTATATCTAGAGTTCTTTTTTCTCTCTTTCACAAGTGAAAACAACAAATGACTTGTCTTTTCCCCTATTTAAAAACACTTTTCAAAAGTTAAATTCTTCAATTATTATCCTATAGATTCCTTGTTTTTCCTATATATTTGTCTTTACTCATCCATTTTCAAAACCATAAAATGCATTGGATTCATGATGAATTAGAGATTATTTTCCACTATCATATGCCTATTTTCTAAAAACCATGATTTTTGGCTTTTTTGCACTAACTTCTATAGGTTCACCTAGTGTTATCCACATTAGACACCTTAATTTTTTATTACAATCTACTTCTTTATCTACAACACTAAGGTAAGTAAAGGTATGTTTTTTCAATTATATCCTTTAAATTATCTTATTTTCTACTTACTACACTTTATTTAGCATCAGCATTATGTGTTATCATGTTCTATCTTAAAACACCATCCTCTGTTGTACTTATGTGACACATGATGAGCTTCAAGTGGGGCAAATACATACACATAATATTTTAAAAAAATCATTGATTACTGACACTTTGTATGTTGTAGGAACCTATCAAGTCTTAATCTCTCTAAGTGCATGCTTTAAGGGGTGCATCAGGAAAGAGGTGGGTAGACCATCAATGCTTCATAAGATTATTGTCCCTTTTGCCACTTGCCATATACACACTCATCTCCTAAAATACATTAACCCTAAGATTATTCTTCTTAGTCCTATCTATTCCAATCATTTTACTCTTTTCATCCTCCTTTTATTTCCTTAATTCCCTTTTGGACTGTTGATTGTACTAGGTCGACCATGGCTGACCCTGTAAAGTTTAAGGGTATTTTTCACTTTTTGGGTTTGTTATCCTTTTGATCAACCTAGTTTATACCTAGTGAATTATCCTAGAAAACATATAGGGTCGACCATGGCCAACCCTATATAGCTAAAATTTCTAAGAGAATTTAGGGAAAGATCTACCTATATATAAAAGTTCATTTTCAACCATTTGTAAGAAGAAAATTAAAGAAGAATAAGTGAAAATAAACATCTAATTATTGACCATTTTATTTGAGGAATAAATCTTAAGGTTCCATACTTTCTTTAGATATATGGATCTTTTCTTGTGAATGTATTTTGGATGCATATATAGGTTATGTAGCGTAGAGCTGATTTGTATTTGTTATCCTTACATACCACAATAATCTCTTGTGAATAACCTTGGCCAAGGGAGAGATTGAGGCTCAATGGGTTCATCTTCAAAAGTAAGTATTCCTAACTTTATTTCTCCTTTGTAAGAGTAGATAGATATTGTATTTTTTCTTCTCTCTTCCATGCATTAGGATTACACATACATTGACGTGAGTTTAGGTATTCTATGTATGTATAGTTTAGTTGTTTTATTTTTGTTTCTAACCCCCACTTTGTGCCATAAGATTTAGTGTGCACTAGATTAGATTTTAATTTATTGTTTCTTAGCATAGGTGAAAAATCAAACCTTAGGACTCTTTTAGGATTGTTTCATGATTGTGTTAGATTTTAGGCTTTAGAACCCTACCTTACATGGTGTACTATGATAAATTATCCCCTAATTAGGTCTATAAAATCCCTATATTGGTCATGCTCCTGCTTAAACAATGTATTCCTAATTGAAAGTGTAGGTATGCTCTATCTTCTCTGAGCTGGGATCGATTTATAGACATCATGCATTTTTGATTGCATACATTAACCACATTTACATCACTAGTGTTAAGGTATATACTAATTTCAGTGTTGTTAGTATTAGGGGTAGGCTGGTCAATATTATCTTGGAGGTTAGGAAGGGTATCCTTGTAGATAGATAAATAAGCATTAACCTAGTTTAAAGCTTGACTTTTATTTTGATTCTCATGAGATTTATGTATTGTGTCATAATCTTGTTGACATTTTCATATAAGGGATTCATGGTCAAAGTTAGGACCATGAAGAAAATCCATTATAATATTTTTTAATTATCTACAAGTCTCATGATAATGGCCCCAACTTGCATGAAACCAACAAAATTTATTTGGATCATACCATGATTTCATAGAATGAGTGGGGTCAAAATATCATGGTATAGGTCTTGGAAGACATTTTTTAATTTCTTCTAGAGATAATGGTTTATTCACATTAGTATGATTATTTTGATAAAATGTGGGATGATGATTATAATTATTATTAGGGGGAGTAATATGATCCATGGTGTTGTTTGCAGCAATATCTTGGATGGTGTGTATGTTGCCATAAGTGTTTGTAACACCATCATTTGTTTCATGATAGTTTTTATTTATGATAAGCATGTGATTTCCAATTGTAGGTTGAGATGGTTAAAATTGATGCATGAGGAAGTCTTATTGTTTGGTTTGGTTAACATCTTATTCTAGAGTTTTTGGAGAAAGGGTTCTATTTGATATTTTAATTTAAGGTGGAGTGTTATAACATTTAATTACTATGTGGTGTTTCATTAACCCTTAGTTAACCTTAGTGCTAATTAAATAATGAATAATATATTATATATTAACCTGAGATAAAAACCTTGATTAAATAAATAATAATATTATAGATATTTAATTCTTACCAAATTTTATTAAGTGTGATTTCAGGGTGGATGGACCTATTATTTCACAAAGGTCACCTCCCCTCATGAATTTCATAATTAGGGTTTTACTCCTATTGTAAATTCATTCGATCTTGATATAAATTCAAGTGAACAAGGTTTTATGAAAGCACAAAGAAGTTTGATCGAGAAGAATTATATTAGGGATGGATTGGTTTCTCACATTCAATAATTTTTTGGTGGTTTTTTTTAAAACCTCTTTGAGTGTTTCCCATTGTAAATACTTCCATATTATGTTCAGTATTATTTGTGTATGCTTTGCTTATTCATGTCACTCTAGATTTTACCTATGTATATTAATCCATATATCTATACATAAATTATTTCATGGAGTCAATGCAAGTAGGGTGTATTTAATTTGTAAAAAATTTATATTAAATTTTAATATTAAAATTCAAATATGATTTATTTATTTGAAGCCTATGCGACACTACAAAAACATGATAAAGAGATATTTTTGGTTTACCACTAGTGGAGGTTTGGTTCAACATTGTTGGATACTTCGATCTCTAATCTAAACATCATTCAAGTAGTACAAATCTCTTTTCATGTTATTTTTTTTGAAGATTTATGTTGTCTAGGCATAGTTGTACATCCCTATAGCATTGATGAAAAACAAAATTCTTATTTTTGGCTTGAAATTATTTTTTAAGGTTCTATATACTTATTTTTATAGTTTTAAGGCCTCTTTTAATTTTTTATAGCCTAAGAAGCACTAGTTTAGCCTATTCAAAAAAAAAATATACCTAGAACACCATTATTGCCCATCTATGACCTTGAATGAAGGAAAAAAATGAGAAATCATGATTTTTTGTATGAAAATAAGTTATGTTTATTTTAACTACTTAGTTTAGGAATTCTAAGACTACTTAACAATTTTTAGATAGTGAGAAAGAAAATTTAAGATGTTGGATTTTTTTATCTTTCCTTTATGGTGCCCATGTACAAACTAAATTATGAGTCAAATTATGAGCCAACAACTAGATTTTGAAGGTTCAGTTAGCTTTATCTTGTTAAAATAAGAGGGCAACCAAAGTTATAAAGCAAATATATATTTATATAAGGATAACTCATCTACTGATATCTACATGAAGCACCAGTGTAGCTATAGATAAGGTTGTTAGATATATAGTTTGATAAAAATATTTTAAAAATATTTAATTTTTTTAATTTCATATTTTTCATACAAATAATGTGGAATCACCTTAGTTTTTTATTTTAATTAAATGGTAATTTTTCTTGGGAATATTTATTTTACATGCATGTATTAATTATTATTTTTATTATTTTTTAAATAAAAGTCAATTAAACAAGGTTTAAATATAATATTATGCTTGCATATTTTTAATTAGTTAAATACAAGACTTGGTTACATTAATTTTGATAAAAACTTATAAGAAAGAGGAATAGTATTCAAAACTCACTAGCTTTTTCCCTTTTTTGGTCAATTTTTTTTTTTTTTTAATTTTGCATTCCAAGCTTCACACATTTTAAAACCATAATTAACATGTCGACCTTGTTTCAACACTTGACCTAATCAAAACCTAGATAAACATAGTCATGTAACTATTTAATCCCTAGGATTTGACCCATTTTAGACACATCTACATGGTGCATTTTGTGTTTTGAAACCTCTTACTATTAATTTTATATTTTTTTTAATAATAGTGTCTGGGTGGTTGTTTTCAGTGTGACTCTTTTGATACCTAGTTTAATGCAACTCTATTTCAATTTTTTGGATTAGTTGGCATAAAAAATTTGAAATTAATTATAGTTGCATGTGATATTCAATGTATTTTGAAAAATAGTTCAAAAAACTCATTAATTTATTTTTTTTAGCAATTATTCTTACATTAGTGTATTATTATGATACTTGTAACACCTTATTTTGTCATAATTTTTTTAATTTTTTTTACTTTTTCTATCATTAAATTAAAAAATTATTGTATGTTTACACTTGAAATCTATTTTTTAATTTCAAATAAAGTAAAAATTCACACTAAAAATGTTTCATTTTAAGCATTGTTTACTCTCATTTTTTAAGGGAAGCTATGGCTTCGCCTAATTTTATTTTAGATAAATCACAAATGCTTAATGAAAATAAATGTAATATTTAAAAAATCTTCATTAAATTAGAATTCATGGCTTATAAATTATGGAAAATTATCATTGGGACTAAAAATCCCCATCTGGATGACATGTGAACCTTGAGCTTACCAATGCATTTTAACAAAGATCTTAGGAAGCTATGTCCATATTGATAATCAAAAGTATCTTAGTGATGCTTGAAAACTTATTGAAATCATGAACAAAAATTATTAAATTAATCTTTGAATTTATAACTACACCTATGAATGGTGATGAAAAGGTTGTGAATTTTCTTGATAAAATTAAGAATATTAAAGCTCAGTTAGATGGTTGTAACTATAATTTGATAGAAGATCAACTACTTTATTTTATCAGTCAATTAAATATTCATGTCATGACCCTATGTTATTTAAATTTAACTCATTATGATGATATAGTCTAGTTTTAAACTATTTGAGATATATTTTGTTATTATGTTTTGGTGTTATAGTTAGTCACATCTCCTTTGATACATTTTTATTATAATTATTGAGACAATTATGGATTACATTTATATATAGCATTTTATATTACTGCTTAATGTGTACTATTTCATTATTTAGTTTGATGCATTATTTAAATTTTGTTATCACATTTATTATAATTAGATGTCTAGATAATGTTGATAGTCTATTGGTTGACTACATGGACAAGTACTTGAGCTAAGTTGTGATTAGAATTGAGCAATAGGGAAACATGGAAAAAAAAGAGATAAATGAAATAGTGAAATTAAACCTAAAGTTGAGCTTGTTGATATTAATGATTTATTCATTATGTTTTTTATTATTTGACTATTGTATGTTACTATTTTATGATCAATTTCACTTATAGTTGATTTGAGTCATTTTTTACTTGATGAAAATATCTCTTTATTAGATATATCATTTCTAAGACTATCACTATTTGAGTCTAAGTGATTAATGACTATTATATTTTTAGTGATTTTTATCAATTTAGTGTTGTGTATTGTTATAGAACTCTTTACTCATTGACTTTGTTAGTCTAGTTAGTCATGAAACCATTTGTGTCAATAATGTTTATCATCTTCGTCATCTTTCTAAATTTCATATTTGATCTTTCATGTTCATCAATATTTCCATTTGTATTAAAAACTATGACTTCATTTTTTTAAAGGACCCCATTCAGTTACAAACTTGTGTTGAAATGCCTTAAAACTCTGCATTTTAGTGACCTGGACATAATTGTTTGCATGTTTGATGGACTTTGTTTTGCATACTTGGTTTGTTTGATTTGCATGTGGTTAAGTCTTTATTTGAGCTTAGGGGACTTAGGTTAAGACCTCCACCCACATGGGGGTTATGGTAATTACTTTTGGTGGTTTTTGTTGAAGCTAATGACTTAAGAGTCATGGCATTGGCTCACATTGCCATATTCAAAGCTGGTTGAAGAGAATTTAGTTGGTTTTTAGGGTTAATTGCATTTATTTTGTGCATTTAGAATGTGGAGGTATAGAAATCTTGGTGAAACTACTACTAAATGTTTTTGTCAATGGTGGCTAATGGGAATGTGAAGTAGTTTCATATGAGAAATTTTGGGAATAGGAATTACATTTAGAAGCATTTAACTTGACATCCATGCATGGATTGTGGAGAGTTATCTAGGGTTTGTTTTTTAATTTATTAGGTGACTAGTTTTGTGAAAATACATACGGATTTTTTGTGCTTGGAGGATGAAAGTGTAGAAAAACTACTATGGTTGACTTTCATCAACCAAGTAATGTTTAAGAATTATGAGTTTATTTTTGAAAAATATAGTCAAATGGCAAGTATTAGAGTTTTATCCAAAAGCTTAATTTTTATTTTTGAATTTAGATGAAGCCCTAATAAGGGGCATTGTGTGTGT